>JAHWXV010200643.1:0-14898 GCA_024586415.1 Phrixothrix hirtus | reverse complement strand
CTAAATAACTGTCATTAATGGAATAAACCCAATTGCCATTGATTTTCCGACCAGTACGAAAATAAGCCTCTAGAATAAATGACTTTTGTTGAACGGTTAGGGCCATTTTTTAAATAAAACTTTAAAATTAAACTTCTTTAACACTTCAACAATAAATTAGTTTGATAGATGTCAAAAGTAGTTCTCACGGCAAATATGAAAATGGAAATGTCTGTATGAATTAAGCAAAGATACATCATTTTGTTTCCATAGCTCTCTTAATTAGAAAACATTTTATACCCACGTTATTATGCTATTACATTGGTAAGCTATTCTAGCTAATATTTGGAAACCCTTAGGTTGAACCTTTGGGCCACCTACTTTTATTTAGATTTTGTTGGTTTTATGATTTAAGAGTTATGTTCTTTGAGACGATGAGGAATTTAGTTAAACTCCATCGTTTCAAGCATTTCCTTGTACATCCATAATTTTTGATCTAGCCAGAACGGAGTTGAGAGTTAGCCCTAATGCACGCCGCGTCCATATGGACAAATGAAATGAACGTAATGCTACGCTAACAAGTACGTTATAATACAAAATCGGTAAGTGCCTTATAACAGGTCGAGAGAAAGTTAGAAAAACGAGACCCGAAAAGTCGAGTTTTGTTAATTGTCAAGTCCTGTTATACTAAGGCACTTAACTATAGTGTGTGGTACACTATTTTTTGCGCCAACAACAACTATAAACTAATTATGACAATTTGATATCAACGTTTACTGCTTTCATAACAGTGCTAGTATCATTATGAACCACAACGTACCTGTTATCGTGGAGTTACTATAACAATCACAACAGTTCGGGAAATATATCAAAACGTGACAATCAGTATACCTGGTAAATGTACAAAATAGCTTGGTAGCGCAAAATGGTTCATAATGGTACTGGTACTATTATGAAATGGAGTAAAGGTTTGATATCAAATTATTGTAACTGGTTGATAAGTGTCATTAACGCAAAAAATTGTGTATAATACACGTTCATTAAGTGTCTTAGTACAACAGGTTTCAAAAATTAGTAAATTTTTCTCGACCTGTTATAAAGCACTTACCGATCTTGTATCATAATATATTATTGTAAGGGTTGTTTTGTATAATGCACATATATGACTAGTTTTAATTTTGAGTTCTGCGTGAGTTATAGTAGATTATTAAACCAATCATCCTAGTTTCATCAAATCAAACTGTATAGCGCAGGAGTTTCTGTCCTTTTAATTAAATTCGGCTTTTGTGGTTTTGTTGTTGTTTTGTTCAGTTTTTATGATTTTGCTTTGGCATATGTTGGATCGATCTTCATTAAGAAAAGTATTAGAATACATCACACTTGTTAGAATGTGTAGTACGTGAATAATAATCAAAAATCAAAAATTTTCTGATAATAAGACGATGACAGCTTTACATTTTTACTAAAAGAGGTTTAAGAACCCCACAATTATGTTATCGCTTTGTTTGCGTTTTCTTAAGAGGATTTCACATTTAATCAATTTCTTGTCAAAGAAGTTTGACAAAAGTTCTTGTATAATTTCTTTCAAAAAAGGAGTGTAAAATGTTTTACTACATCAATACTTTTTTGAAATGGTATTGGCAGTTATGTGTGCTTTATTTGTTTTTGATTGCACACATAACCTCATTTTTGTATTTATATTTTAGATTTTAAATACTATAGTAATAAAAGTATGACAATATCATGAAACAGTTTGACTTAGTAAACCAAAAACTCATATACGGCCATTTAGAGCATGCACATAACTCTTCCAATATCGTTAATTTGATAGTCAGATAGTTAGCAATTTTCATTTTATAAAAAAATGTACACTTCACAATTTTCTACTTTTTATACTATTTCTTTATGAATAGACAGCAGGTAATATGCGCAACACCTGTTCAGTGCAGCAAGTCGAACTCGTTATGAAATAAGCCTCAGCTGCGCTCACATTTTAAGGTCGTGGGTTTACTAACTTAATACTAAAATAAAATTGAAGTAGCCACCTGACTATTTCAATATAAATTAAAATAAAATTATAATATACATACATTATAACATACACAGTAGCTCTATGATGACGTTCAGAATTATAACTTTCACGTTTAAAATTGCATGTTCATCCTTTACATATAGTATAAATGTTTTATCAAATATCACAAAAAATAGATAATTTATAATACCCGCGTAATGTAATTTTTGTTTGTACTTATGTAAACAACTTCACATTACAAGAGAATGCCGTGAAATGTCCGCCGTCAATGTTGATGAAATTTTGAGTATAGATTCTTTCCATGAAAATAAGGAATACATATTTTTTATATCAGCTATGAAGCCCGTTTAATGGGCGAAAGCCATCTTCAAAGTTCCCCCCCCCCTTTTTTTGCTGAATAATTCAAAAACTAAAGCTCATAGAAGAAAAGTATAAATTGACACTATATCTATTTTCTTTCATAATTTGTTTCAAATGCTAACCAAACCAATCCTAAAATCGCAATTTAGAGATTATCTCGTAATCCCGTATTACATTCGGCATAAAACTTTTTATAGAAATACTACACATCAAAATCAGAGTTAGTGGTTTCAGTTTTTTTTGTTGGTATTATATAAGAGGTGGGAATGGACTTCGAAGTCTCGAAGTTCACGCAATATATTTCATTACTTATTACCATACGAAAATATTACATCGGGAAGTTTGTTTAAAATGACAATTTCACGTTATGCTTAATTAGATAAAAAATTTACCCGAACAGTATAATACTTTGCACATAATTTATATGTTTTAAATTAAATTTATAAAATTTTGTTTCAAATTTAATCGAAATCATATCTACCAATCGTCAAAAAAATACTTTTAAACTACTATCGTAGTGTCAACACTTGGAGTGCTATAAAAAAACGCTTGCATTGGAATCAATTCGCACTTATCAAATTTTTGCATTTAAATTAAAAACATTATATCTGTATTTGCAATATGGAAGATATTAGTTTATATAATGAGTGCAGTAAAGTTTATTGTTGGATACAAGTCAAGAAGATTGTCAACATGTTCCTAAATCCAATAAACAAAGCTTATTTGTGATAAATTAACTTGTGTTTTATACCATAAAGGTATAAATATTATAAAGAGATGGAGGAGAATTGTAATATCTTAATAGAACTTTAATAGAAAGTTAAGTATAATGATCATGGACGTAAGTGTCGCATTAATGCTAGGGTGGTAAGAATGCTGTAAAAATAACACTTTCTTACACCACATGCATCACATCGTAGTTTGTTCGCCTGTATGAAGCAGAAATATACAGAAACTTCAAATTGTGGAGGTTTATATTGTAAACATCAAACCTTAAACCATAAATATTGAAATAAGTTGACAAAACGGGGCGATGATGATTGATTTTATGTTAAAGACTATAATCCTATCTAAATTAATAGCGACATCTAATAGTAACACGGTATTCTACATTCTAAATCCAAACACATCTAAGGTTATATTACGTTGACTGTATTGTCTTTAGATGGATGTGCTTATAGTGAGAATGTCAGCGGCTAAGGCAGCAGGGCAATGACCACTCCAGGAATCTAATAACAATATTGATTTGCTATTAACATTTGGTAAATAAATCTGTTATAACCATATGTTAAAATGTTGAGAAGTCAATTTTTCCAATTTCACGCCATCACAAATATTGGTATTATGCGGCAAGCTGTTTTACACCCTTGGACTAAATTATTCATTGCTTTCCTTTAACACAATAAATAATAAAAATATTAACTTACCAGTTTTAGATATGCTTCGTTGAATTATATAACTATGTGTAGTACCTAGCAGACAAAGATTTCACAACTGCCATCACTTTTCATGCCCAATAAGTCATAAGTGTTGTTTCTGAATGTATTACCATATTGAATTCACTTCGATATGAATTGTAAACCTAAGGCGTTCCGTAGATGTTGAGTAATTCTTTTATCTCACCAACAAGTTGTTTTTCAAGTACTGTCCTATCGTATTGCTTCTATAATGCTTTTTTAGTAACAAGTTTAGTTATTTTTGATACTATGGAGTGTACATTTTTAAATTTGTAACCCATGTAACCCATGAGCTTGTGCTCAATTATTCTAATGACAAATTTTTTTTGTGCTTTCTTGTTAAGACCAACTCCTAAGAGCGATTTCAAGTACGGGTATCTTTTTTCAAGAGTATCTGTAAATAGGTTTAACGTGTATGTGGCAATTTTTTGTTCCTTTTCTCTGCAAGTTCTTTCTTTATTTACTCGATGACCCAGTGCCATAATTGTCTTTCTGAAACTACTTTTCTATATGTCTTTAACAGATACGAACTTCAAATCTGAACACTAGTGCCCTCGTTAATAAGGGATTTAACCACCTTCTTATAAACAAAACCGTTGACAACACTAAATTAGCGTTTTTCTGTCGCCATTTTTGCTGAAATCGTTAAGCGTAACCTGCACTAGGCATCAACAACTGCCAAAAAGTCCTCCCGCCAGGTGGTAAGGCAGAAAACAAATTTAAAAGTCATAATTTATTTTTTAAATATTTCTGTAAATAGTAGTCTATAAGTTTCAATTTAGAAGTAACTAAGGTTTTAATTTAGCATGAGAATTCATACAATTCATACATGCAATAACACCAAGCACATTTAAATAATAAATAACCAAAAGGTCATCAAACAAAAAACATACAGTGCAAAGCTTAAAACACAAAATAACGTTATGATGTAGAGTTAGTGCCTCCATACCAAAAACAATAATGCAGAAAACGTAGTACGTGCACACGTAGATATCGCACGCTAGCTCAACAAGGTGCGGAGTTCGAATCTCGGGCTTACGATTTCGAAGCGTAAATGTCAAAGGGTGAAATTATCGTTTAGAAATGTAGAATTAGGCACCATGCCATTTACAAGAAACTATAATTCCTCGGACCTACCTTTGGGAACTTCTTGACGTACCTCGTATGAAGAAATGGAGAAAACATACGTCGCACCCGGAAAGAAATAATCAAGGTATTAAGTAATGATCTATTTAGACCTATGTGAGTTCGTGGTTGACGATTATACCTCGTAACTATACTGAATATTGAATAATCAGAAGTATGTTACAGTAGCTAGGGATGGAAGTTCTTGGACATCCCCCACCACTTTTTTCTGGGGAAAGTTCATGACGTCACATATATACAAGGTGATTCAATATATATATATACAGGGCGATTCCAAATAAATATATAGGATGTCCCAAAATAAATATACAGGGTGCGTCAAAATAGACGTATATTAAAAATGGGGGATTGAATCAAAATGGTGGAATTTCGTCGACCATCTTGGAATTCTAGGGGAAATCTGGGGACTTTGGTAGGACTTTTAGTGGGAATCTAGTTAATTTTGTTCGCCATCTTGGATTTTCTGGCGGACATCTTTGATTTTGGCGGCCATATTGGATTTTAGCAGTCCCCATCTTTGATTTTATGACCGGAATATTTGAATTTGGGGGAAATCTAGTTATTTTTGTCGGTTATCTTTGATTTCTAAGGATTTTTCTAACATATGATGATGATTTATAATTATGTGACCGAAACGTTGTGTGTATTGGTGCTAATTTATGATCACTCCGTATATTGGTTTTTAAATGGGATCACCCCGTTTATTATGCAACTCATGGCCTGCGACAAATACCGATCTTATCAATTACGGAGAATTTGCAGGTCTAAACGTGTTTGTTTACTCGAAATACTAGACCAAAATTACAACCGGTTTTAGAATGTATATTCCAATAATTACTACTTTTTTGTAATTTTCCACAATATTTTGAATTTCCCAATATTATTTTACATCAGTTTTAATATAAAACTTTATATTAACACGTAATAAAATTTTTAATTAAGTTTAGACTTCATAGTTTTCAAATATTCTGCGGATTCTATAATAATAGATTATATGTAAATTATATTATAATTTAGTTTAACAGTATTGTGGAATACATATTACGAATTGCTTTTAAAACTAGCTTTTAGTTAATATTATTAACTACGTATAATATTTATCTTGGGATTTGATATAATTAAATGAAGATTTCATTTACATATATTCGGAGATTAAATTTCCTATAGAATTTAATTTGAATTTTTGCTTTCGGTTTGCATTCGACTTGTCTTATAGAGCGATCCAACATTGGGTCATGCTAGTATTCAGAGGAGAAATTGAATATTCTAAATGATTAAATTATAGATCGTATGTAAATTACATTATAATTTAGTTTAACAGTGTTTTGGAATACATATTACGAATTACATTTAAAATTAGTTTTAGGTAATATTATTAATTAGATATTATATTTATCTTGGGATTTGATATAATTAAATGAAGATTTCATTAACAAATATTCGGAGATTAAATTTCCTTTGTTCTATATATCCAGCCCTAGGCAATCAGGTACAAAGTTGACAAACATGTCAACTTTTACATTGTCTACGGGCTAAAATGTATAATAAAATGCACTTTCTAGAGGCTCCTTTCGGGATAATTTTAAACATTGTATTCGTAAATTAGTTTAATTTATAAATGATCTCACAGAATTAATTGATTCTAGATGATTCTTAAATGACTTTAGGTCAGCGTAGGTAGTTCCTATAGAATTTTAATTTTCGGTTTGCATTATGCCTTTTTGATAGCACGTGTGAAACATAGTGCCATTTTGGCAACACAGTCATACTTAATGTATTATACGTGTATGGTATATCAATTTATATGTAATTTTTGATGACAAAGCCGATTTTTCGGTTAATTGTTTGATTTTTAAGTATAGCGTCTTTCCGGCAGCATATATGTATTTAATTGTAACATACATGTGTGGCATATCAATGTCTAGGTAGTTTTTGGTAGCAAATTCGATTTTTGATTAACTTTCCGAATTTCTATTTACATATCATTTGGGATTACTTTGTAGTAATGTACGTGTACGTGTACGTAATGCAGTTAACAAAGTTTTTATTATTTAGATTGTAACATAAGATATTTATGAAACTTTTAAACTTGTGAATTTCGCACTTTAATTCTATTTAATTTTCCCGTATTTAAATATTAATTTAAAATATCAATTTCTAAAATTATAAAGTAATTAGATGATCTTACAGTTTCTATATTTTCGGCCGCGATCTTTGATTTTATAGGAACATTTTTAAGACCTGATGATTAAGGATTACAAATCTGTAGAAGAAAAGTTGTGTATATTGGCGCTACTTTATGAGTATTCCTGATGATAACATACAAATTTGAGGATATTGTTAGATATCAATTGGTTTAAATTATATTTTTCCACAATGATATATGGAATTACCTTCGAGTGTTTAGAAAATATATTGTAATGAACCTATACCGTCGCAGTGAATTTTCGTCTTATGTATAATTAAATTAGTAAATTATGAGGCTAAACTTACCGCTTTAAAACGGTATAGCTGTATTAATTATAATTATTTTATTTATTTGAAATCATTTCGTTAAACCTAATATCACAAAACGCCCTGTATATATTTTAATTAATTATCATTTAGGTATTTACCTAGCTTTTTAACAACCGTTTATCATATTCATTTATGTTTGCTTTTTAATTGTTATTTTATAATTACCGATTAACGAATTAATTCATTTATTTGTATTTGATAACCGTTATATTAATTAGTGTTAAGATTTGATACATTTTAAATTTATTGTGTTATATTAATCTGAATAGTTCAAGATTCTTGACACAGTCAACGCTATTTTATTTGTGTAGGTCAAGGCACTTGAACATTATATACATAAAATATGAGTGTTAAAATTTGATTAGATAAACACATCCTAGTTTTGCATTTTGTTGGAAAATTTTACATTAATTAAACTAATTTAATTGCTTTATTTTAAATGCTGTGTAACTCGTTTATTCAAAGAAAAATCTGTATTATAATCCGCCACATGTCACATAACTTTTAATACTGTTAATTAACATAAATAAGCTCGTATAATTATTTTTTTTTATTTATGAGCGTATGTAAAAAGTTCTCTTAATATCATTTATACTGATTTACACACGTTAAAATTACGCAGTCAATGATGTACTAATTTATTGTAAAATATTTTAATTGTGGGAGTTAAACCAATAGAAATTTATTTCGCCTTGAATTTGGTAATAGCCGTTTAGTATATAAACACGCGTTCGAAGCCGGGTTCTCTAGAGATGTTCACCACCTAGGTTGGTAAAATCTCATACGAGATATATTTTACAGCCATTTCAAACCAACGAACATAGATTAGAACTACCCCGGATATAAGCGTGATAATTTTAATCCTGTGAATTATTGTAAAATTCCGTTCACATTACATAGAATGGAACTTCAAAACAAAGAGAACGGAACTTTTGCTACGGATTGTAGTGATCCAGTGTTTGAGGATCAGAGAGATCTAATGGCATTTAAAGGTACTAATTTCCCGGGTCGTTAACCGGCACTACTCAGTTCCTAATTCATTTAACAAACTTGACAAATACTGTCCTCATTTAATAAGGGATTGTTAATAATGATAAACGCTTACCGGAATGTATGAAAGTATTTTGATCCTTCCTAGAAATTAGACGCTGGTCTCCGTTCCAAAACTGGGCCAGCTCGCAACTGCTGACGCTGTTTCCCGAGAACGCATGTCAGCCTAACCTTCTGCGCTATACGAACTCAGTTTAATTATGAAAAATTACGCATTAAATGAGAATTACCTAAATTAATTTTCACCCGCGTTAAACATATAATTATCACCAGCAAACAGAACTGCACAATACAAGTAACTAACGCCATTTTGAGATCCGTAACCATTAAAATAGATAGAATTGGTTTAAAATATTGCTCATAAAAGGCATTGTCGCGCTATCTGCATTTAAGGAATAAAAACAACCCAGCCGACAACTAATTTAAATGTTGAAACCTGAAATAATTCAAATAACTTGTATAATTATAATTTATTGTTTAAATAAATGCCTTTCTTTGTTGAATTGTGTTATTACCAAATACATAAAATTACTAGGAATAAAGGATTATATTAGCAATGTAATATAAGTGCTCAGAGTGTAAATAATTGGAAAATAAACGTTTATAGAAGTCAAAATATGCATACAGTTCAAAATAATTAACATTCAAATATTTCTAATTAAAAATAAATTCCAACAGTTAGAATATATGAAAGTAAAATCATTTCAAATGTAACAGCATTACATATACAACCATAGTAACATTTTTGAAGGATGTACACCTATTTTATTAGCAACTGCAAATATTGTTAACTAATAATTAACAAATGCTAAATTAAAAATACAAGAGTTGTCTACGCTAAATTATATTAAGAGTCATGACTCAAGTTCATATACAGTGTATACCAAATAAAAGTGGTTAACAAGCTTGAGTAATAGTGAATCCATAATTTACGTCGGGAAGAAGCCTCGTAAATTTTGTACATAATTAAAGTATGTTTTAGGTAAATAGTTTCCGCAGTAATCAAGTACAGTTCTGGACCTAGACTCCGATTAAAACCTAACTTGCGGTATTACTAAATCTGTTCCAACCCCAACTGGCCCACGAGGTTAGACACGTTACAATTTTGACGTATGGAGCAGGAACTCATTACAATGTAAACCGAAATTTTCCATGTAATTTACAATCGTATCGATTTTTAATTTATTAGACATAATTGTTTTAACATTAGTTGGAAAACCGTTTCTATATTTTCAAGCGTAATAAATTTTAATATTGCACTTACATATCTCAATTATGAGATTCGTTAATTACATTTTAACGTTAATATAAAATACTACTTGAATGTTTATTTCTTATAAAGAAAATTAGAAACAGATTATTGACGGAAAAGATTAACTCTCATAAGCAGTATCGTTAAATTTCACTTCACTAGACAATTTTATGATTAGGAAATAACAACACAGCTTTCCAAACATTCTCTTTAGCTATGACATTATAATAATCAGTGTGATCTACATTATAAATAATTGGGTATCTAGATACAATATCGATTAATTTTTGCTCTTCAGAGACTGAAAAAACTCATTGTAGCTTAAAATGTATACGTTGTCACTGTGCAGTCAGTGACACTACTATTCGGTTTATTTAAAATAAAATGCTTCAAATGATGCATAATTAAAAAAACCACACAACAAACCTAACAGGTTCATAATAAATGATTCAACATAATAAGAGATCTGCGGTTGGGATACCTATTACACATACGAAATTGTGTAAAAATCTAGTACATTTTTTATTATCTACAATTATGATGTAGAAGTCTTTCATTTACAAGTGTTAATTTAAACAATACATATAATAAGCATAACGGTTGAGTGTTTGAGACTATTTATCTTATTTTACAAATTTATTCACACCTGATAGATCTAATTTTGTTTAAACTTAAATTTTTCCTAGATAAGATGTAATGAAGCATCGATAATACAAATTCAATAAGTGCGAAGATTCATATAGTCAGACCGAGCTAGGGTATGTGAGACTATATTGAGCAGTTGCTGGAAAGTGCCGCACATAACTTCCAGCGACCAAGCTAGACTTAATTTGTATAAAAAGTTAATAAATCTGCAGTCGAGATCTGCGGTCGATATCTGCGGTCGACATCTGCGTTCGATATCTGCTGTCGAGGTGTGTGGTTGGGATACCTATTACGCATATGAAATTGTGCTAAATCTAGTAAATATTTTTATTATCTACAGTTACGATGTAGAAGTATTCCATTTACAAGTGTTAATTTATACACTACACATAATAAACATGACGATTGAGTACTTGACTATTTATTTTATTTTATAAATTTATTCACACCTAATAGATCTAATTTTGTTTAAACTTAAGGAGTGATTTTCTGAACGATCTATTGGATCATTTATTACATCTATCAGATGTTTTAGATGGTATATCTGTCTGCACTTACTGTATTTGTATTATAGCTGCTTCATTACATCTAATCTAGGATAAAGTGAAGTTTAAATGCCAACTTTAACTTTAAATTTTAAGTACATATTTCACAATGCGTCACACGTAATGTTGAGATACGATATTTAAATGATGAATATGTATACATCTTTAGCTTACTGGTAAGAATATATAACGAAACTACTAATGTTCAAATTTGAAGAATCATACTATTTTAATTTCTATTTATTTATTTATATTTGCAGGTGACTGTAAAAGAAAATGGAAATTTGCCAGATGGATGTCGTAGATTTTTAAAAAGGAACAAATTACGATGTGGCTCAGCTGCTCCAAAAAATTCAAAGCCCAAGAGGCATCAACAATTGTTGTCTCTTGATGGCGTTTCTCAGCATAGATCTGAAGGTTCATATATTCCATCATCATCGCACCTTAAACGAAGATTTGCTCAGGCTAAAGAATCCATTTACAAAATTGAAACTTACTTAAATCTACAACAACTGTAACAAGCACGTCATTGCCATCTCGATCAATAAGTGAAGATGATACTAATAGCGAAGATTCAAGCGGTGATGTCGTTGGTGATTTGCAAACAAGACGTGGAACGTATGACAATCGGATATCAAAGAAACCAAAACCTATGATAAAAAAGAAAGGCGACGGCATGCTATTCAACAATAAAAATATCGAATATAAATATTGGGATAATGTTCCTGAGTTAATTGCGGATTTACGTGTACTATGTGCAGAAAATCGAGCCGAGGATACTAAATTCGTTAATAAGGTCGTTGCAATTATTGAAGAGTTAGCCGAAGCTGGATATATAGAGATGCCCGAAACTGACGCTTTCCTATAAAACATATAAATCTATTAAGGGTCTAAATTAAATTTCATAATATTGCAATAAATAGTTTTCTGTTAAATATTATATGTATGTATACACATCCCTGGAAGATTTAACTTTATAATATTAATGAAATAAAGAACAACAATTGCCTCAAACTATATATGCTTATCCCTGTGAGATTTGACTTTATATTAATGAAATAAAAGCAATAATAAAGTCAAATTATGTATATGTTATTATTTACTAACCATAAAATTGTCTAGTGCAGTGGATACTGCCGATGGGAGTTAACCTTTTCCATCAATAATCTGTTTCTAATTTCCTTTTTAAGAAATAAACATTTAAGTAGTATTTTATATTACGGTTAAAATATAAATAACGAATCTCATAATTGAGATATGTAAGTGCAATATTAAAATTTATTACGCTTGAAATTATAGAAAGGGTTTTTCAACTACTGTTAAAACAATTACGTCTAATAAATTAAAAATCGATACGATTGTAAATTACATGGAAAATTTCGGTTTACATATTTTCTAAACACTCGAAGGTAATTCCATATATTATTGTGGAAAAATATAATTTAAACTAACTGATATCTAATAATATCCTCAGATTTGTGTTATCATCAGGAATGCTCATAAAGTTGCGTCAATAGACACAACTTTTCGTCCACAGAGTTGTAATCCATCATGATCACGACTTAAAAAGGTCCTTAGAAAATCAACGATGGTCGTCGAAAATATAGAAAATGTAAGATCATCTAATTACTTTATAATTTTAGAGATTGAACTAAATCATTAATATTTAAATACAGGAAAAGCAAATAAAATTGAAGTTGAATACGTCGCTAGCTCAAGCATAAGAAATTGTAAGTAGTAGTCCAAAACAAACGCTTGCTTGCTTATGACTGCCGACGCTCCGTGCGAAATTCTCAAGTCTAAAAATTTCATAAATATTTTAGATTATAATTTAAATAATAAAAACTTTGGTAACTGCATTACGTACACGTACATCGAACATTCGACGTTCCTTTACTCATCGAACGTCTCGATTTTGGGATCGCCCCTTAAATATTCAACGGACGAACGGGGCATGGCAATAACAGCATCCAAAACGACAGACAGTCGAAAACTATTATAGACAAGAGTCATTCAAGAAAGTTAGAATTAATTAATTAAGATGATAACAGGAAACAATAATAAGTTCCCAAACAACAAAGAACATTTCATACCCGATCTCATTAAATCGACGTCAGCACCAAAAACTAATTAACAGAAGCGAATAAGTTACATCGGAATAATTCATGCGTCAAAGTCACTAGCCAAAATCGTATGATTTAGTTTGATCGCGCTTCTTAAGAGTGCATCTTGTGTTATAATAGTCCAAGGAACAGGGACATATTACCTTATAAAAGGTTATGTGATTTTGTTTTTTCATGTTATATAGTCCGGAATCCACGTTTTCGACTTCCCCATCACTTTTGCGATTACCCTGGCGCGCCAAAAATCTTTAGTGTTTTGAAATTCTCGACATTTTTCAGTTTACTATCATATTTTTTTACCAATACATCTTAGAGCAAAATATCTTGATTTATAGGTCTGGAGTATTAAATGTTATAGAACTTTTGTGTCCAATGTTTTTGTAGAACTATTATGTAAATGTTTATGCAATATCAAGGCTACAAATTTTTCATGAAAATGGTACTTTTCTTAAGGTTTCTCAAGTTTGTCGACTATATCTCAATAAGAATACCTTGTAGACAAGAATGTTTTGAATAAAAATGGTAGAACCTTAAATTTCCTATATGCTAAATGCATAAATTGTTGTCTAGAATTAATAGCAATGGAGTTATGCTGCTTTGAAACCAACATAGAAATTTCGGGTTTCTAACATATTAACAGATTTATTGTATATTTACTACTTAAAGTAGAAATAACGCTAAAAACGCCCTAGTATTCCAGGAACCCGATTTAAGGTGTTGTGTGTGCGTGTACATGCGTATGAACAAAAGGGAAGTGTGAAACAACAAAAGAAGAAATAGGATGGAAAATCGGTACCAGATAATGTCGTACTCTCCTGTAAATTCCCCCTGCCTACTATCGCGGTAGAATGCCATTCCGAATGCTGCGCTTATTCAGGGGCGTGTAATTTTTTCCTTTAAAGGCCATTCTTTATATAACTTGGTTACTACACTATCGAGCGCTATAATCACATATTACATCATTTTTACTTTTTCTTACGTATATGAAATATAGTATAAAGTTACGCTTTCGGTCATAATTGTTGATGTTCAGTTTTTAGCGGAAATACACGCTTTCAGGTCTCTTAAATCCGAAAAACATGTTTTTAGAAATTGGTCTCTGTGTGTGTGTGTTGTGTGTGCGTGTGCGTGTGCGTGTGCGTGTGCGTGTGCGTGTGCGTGTGCGTATGCGTGTGTACGTGCGTGTGCATGTGCGTGTGGTTGTGCGTGTGCGTGTACGTGTGCGTATGCGTGTGCATGTGCATGTGTGCGCGCGCGCGAGCGCGTGTGCGCGTTATGCGTGTGTGCGCATGTGCGCGTGTGAGCGCGCGCGCGCGCGTGTGTACGTGCGTATTTGTGTACGTATGTGGTCAAGATATCTCGAAAAGCAAATGTCGTAGAAAAGTGGAATTTTATATACAAGTTTATTACCGCCTTAGAACTTCCGTGTAAGAATTTCAATAAAGTCGAATTACCAGAAATGCCACTTTATTCTTGTAATTTTTAGGTTTTTCCAATTTTTTCGAAAACGGCTCTAACCATATTTTTTTAAACTCACCATGTTTCTTGCGCATGTAATGCTATATTACATGAACTAATTGGTTTCTCTGAGAAAATTAGTTGAAGTGAGGTATTGGAGAAAATCTCTAGAGTTAAGTAAGGTTTTGTTTGACGAGTAACTTGGATGGGTGATCGTTCAAATTATCGTCCTCGAAATAAAAATAAATTAATATTTTAATGATTTGTGTGCATTATTTACATACTTAATTACTTTTATTTAAATCTATAAATTATTTTTGTTTTAAATGAGCTC
>JAHWXV010200642.1:0-21912 GCA_024586415.1 Phrixothrix hirtus | reverse complement strand
TATATATATATATATATATATATATATATATATATATATATATATATATATATATTCCAAACAGTAAGTTGCAGTGGGACGCCAAATTTGATGGTTACTGCCTGCAGGGTTGTTGGTAAGTGAACACTAGTAAAAACCATACCTCTTCTAGCAAGTATTGCTATACCACCTTTTGCTCTATGAAACGGAGCCACGTCCCATCTGATGCTTTCATATCCACGCAATGTATATGGCTACCCAGGTTTCAAGTGTTTCTCCTGTAGACATATACATTACTAAAAGTTTGAAATCACAATAGTGAGCTATACATCTATTACAATTCCATTGTAGAATTTTATGCGTTGTATATGTCAGGAATGATGTATAAGTTCTAATATGTCGTTGGAGGAAAATAAGGTGGCTTCCTCAGTTTTACCTTTGACCATCCTTTTTTGCCTTTTTTGCCTTCTCTTTCTAGTTTCAACGATTCTAATTGACTAAAGACACATATTGCTTGAGCGCTGGTTGTACTGCCGGAGGTATCTCTGACCTGCTTTCTTTTGGCTGAATATGAATGTGAAAAGGCATTGGCTGCAGAATCTTTAATCAAAGGAGGGTCATCGGAACCCTGTTCCCTCATTCTCTTTTCTTTTGTTTGGGAAATTTCCATGATTTCCGTTACTTCGATGTTTTCTAGCTTAGCATCTTTCTGAATGTCTTGTATTCTAGTAGGTGATGCCAATTTAACTCCTATGGCTTCCATTATAGGATTTAGACACTCTTGTATTAAGTTTTGGAATGCATTCTTGCCATGCCTTTGGCAAGGTAGGTCTTTTCTTATTTCACACACATATTAAAATTAAAATAAAAAACAAATGACCAACAAATGTAATTTTTATTAGTTGTCACTTATCATTACAAGTTACTACCACAATAAATATCTTTTGTTTTGTATGAACATTTTTAGGTTCAATAAATAAGAAATACAAATTTGGTTGTAATTTGTACCTAATAATCAGTGACAACTAATAAAAATTACATTTATTGGTTATTTCTTTTTTGTTTTAATTTTAATATGTGTGTGAAATAAGGAAAACCTACTTTGTTAAAATCATTGCAAGAGTTGATTCCAAGACTTCTTTGACACGTTATTATTCACAAAAAAATGTACAATTAAAAATCTCATTACATGCCTTTGGAACACCTTCTGTATGCTACAAATGGCTATTCTTCTTTCTGTAAAAAAAATCATTATATATTCATGCAGGAAAAGTAAGTTTTATGCCTTACTTCTCATACGATATTTGGCATTCTGTTGTAATCGTTGCGCGGTTTCTGCATATAAATTTCCTGCAACTATTGCAAATTATGCTATATTTGGATTGAGAACATAGCCAAATTGTATTTTCGTCTTTTGCGTCAACTTTTCTTTCCTGTTACTATGGAAATACAGATTTGGCATGCAACTTGCCTATTCTACAGATAACATTTCTTAGCTCCCTCAGTAAATATCGTTGTTGTGCCCTTTGCAGTAACTCCAGTTCAATAAGATCACATCTATTCTATATGCTGTATAAATTACTTTTGTACCATGCTTTGTACTAGGAAGAAAGACTGTTATATTAAACACTTGAGGTCTTAAAAGAAAAATGGTTAAATCCAATGGAACACAACACTATAAATGCTAAGCAAAAAACTGTGAAGCTGACAAGCTAACAAATATAAGCTGAACATTTCCCATGAGTTTGGAGGTGTTATGTTTCAACTCCAACATTTTAAAACTTTATTCATATTTTCTTATCCTTCCTGCATTTAAAATTATCTGTAAACAAACCAGTACTCTTAAATGAATCTTAGCTCCAATTGAAGAATCCCTATTTACCTTGTTTATGATATTTTGGTTTTGGTCTCTTCATAGTTCAAGTTTATTAATATATATTCAAGATTACACTTTCATACCACCGAATTTAAAACAAATTATCCCCATTGTGAACATCACAAGGACTGCTAATACAAACAGTACTGCACATACAATTAATACAACTTATTCTAACTTGAGTGGTAAATCAGATTAGAATATGGTGACAAGGAGATGAGCGTGTCTTCTGACATTGTGATAGATTATTTAATGATCATGTTTTAGTGCTTCCACATTTATACTACAAGATATTTAGCTCAATCTAACAGTTATCATAAATTAATTATTTTGAAGAGGAGACTTCCTTCCAAATATATTAACATTATTATTTTTTCTACTCAACTCTTTGTGATCTATAAACTAATTATTTAACTATAAACTTAGCCTAGGTGTTGATGTGTATCATCATTAATATAAATTAAAATAAATTCTTCCCAAGGAAATTTTTGCAATGGCATATCTTATTGAAATAGAATGAAACTGTTTCCATTAGAAAAATTTAAATTGATAATGATATCTTACCATTCTCTTGACTATGTATTCTATTACCATAACAAATAAGAATTTATATTACTTTTCATCTTACTTATTTATATACATATACTAAAATTTGGTTCCTTTTATCAAAAGTAGAAATCCGATTGTTAATTATTTTCCAAATACTACAATTATCTAAACTAGGATGTAATGTTGGTTGCTTCAAATGAAACAATTTTCATTCAAAATAGTAATTTTTAAAAGAATTACATAATCGGTCCATTGGTAATGAATTATCAATATTGTATAATTTAATAACAACATTCAATTAAAATTGACTACTTAGATATAATGGAGTTATCGTCATTCTTCAAAGTTAGTAGTATATATACGATAGATGCCTAAATAATTATGTGTGTCCTCTTGTAGAAATATTATTTTCATCGATATCAATTTCATGATGATCTAATAGTAATTCTCCAAAACTGATTATTGTGTCAAAATGTTTTATTTTCCATGTTCATCTTAATTTAGTGTGTATGCCATTTTTAAAGCGTTAAGTAATACATTTTTTCATTCTAATTCTTCAACTTGTATTTTGAAAAGCTCTGTAAATGCATAAATGTTTTATACAGTTTGATCACTGGAAACAACATATTCTTTAAAATTTAATTGAAAAATTAAGTTATTTATAGTCATACTTTTATTAATTTATCACATAGCTATAAAAATTCACAGATCGGTATATTAAAATATTAACCTCTCAAATTCGTCAGGTTTAAATTTAAATACATTACAATAGTTACTTACGGTCTAAGAAGAATTGCAGTCTTATACAATGTTTAGTATGTTTAAACACTAGCAACATTATGCCTTAAATATTGGTGAAGTTCCTTATGAAAAGCTAAACACATATCATAAAAAATGTCCTTTTGAAAATTCTGACTTCTGGAAGTAAGTCTTCACATATATTTAAACCATAAATGTTTTTTACAATTAATATCTAGCTTCAGCATTAAGTAATGGATATCAAATGAAGTTTTCTAAAATCATAAGATGTGTTAATTTCAAAATTTGATCACAAAAATGTTTGAATTGAGCGATATATTAAGAACTACTAAATATAAATTATAAAGAGTTATGAAAAAAAAATTAACCATTCTAGATTTAATAAATACTAGAGATTCAAAATTAGGTTGTTTACTATTTTGTGAATACCATAAATATTAAGTGTAGGAACGGATTTCGGTTATTCTAAATTATTTAACATATTTTACTCTTAGAACTAATAATATTAAATACTTGATTCTATATAAAACTACCACTACACTTATTGTGGTAATACCTAAGTACTGATGGCTGTAGCTACTGATGTATTTTTGCAAATGATGTTATTTTCAAGTTGCTCAATCTTTTTCAAATTCTCAATTACTTCTGTATGTTCATCAATCAATTTCCAAAATTCTAGTTTTCGATGCTCAGCTTCTTCCTGTAACATAAGGGTAATACATTAGTTTATAAACAAATTTGTATTCTTAAATCTAATTTACTACTAATATTGGCTTTATAAATTACAACACAATTATAAAGGTATTGTTTAATAGTTGAATATGAGATACTCACAATGTTCCAAACCTCCCTAATACTTAGGAAAATGTACATTTTACAAAAAAAGTGCTTTAGATACAATTACATGATTTTAAACTGTATATTAGATGTACTGACTTTGGATAATCCTGTCAAGGCTACATCAAGATGACTTTGTAATTTCTAACCCGCCTGTATATATTGTTTGTTACTATTTTGTAACCTACATCGTCAAGTTTTCAAAATAGTATACCGTGAACATCTGTTTCCCATGACATTCTGCATTGCAGCCTGCAATATTTTTAGTATCACTGGCATTAGCATTACTCAAATATATGATATAAAGATTGTGCGGCCAAATTTATATTTCTGTGTGCAGATGCATGTGCATAGATATAGATGCTCACACATTAAAGAAGATTTGAAGTTAATCAATTATAAGAGACTGACTAACCATAGTATTCTTTTCTGTGTTATAAAATGCACATGCACTTACACATCTTAAAGTCAATGACACTTATATGACTTTTAAACCCAAAAATTTTTGGAAAAAGGTATGAATACTAGTCATTTTAAAAATTTTTTAATTACAAAATAATAATAGCAAATGGGAATTTCCATTTAAAAACTTCAATGTCACCTTCATGCAGTCCTGACATGGATATTCAACGTTTAGGCCGCCTTTAACGAAAATACGTATTTTTCAAAATATTAAGAATTTTCAGAACATTGCAAACACCGGATGTACGCCTCTTTTACTATTGGGTGGCATTCTAAACTGAAAATATTCTATAGTTAAGAAAAAAATTCACAAGACTAGTTTATACATGATAGTTCTTCTCAGTTGCTATTTAAGATTTCAAATTGAAATTTGAAAATCTCTTTCATTAAATTACTACAAGATATTTCAAAATTCGCTTTAATTACTATACAGGTAAAAATCGACAATCTGCGATCTTTTTTATTTAAAAAAAAACCTCTCTCGTATTTGAGTAGATTAAATACAATTTAATCAATGTGTAAAATTTTCAATAGTGTGTAAAATAATTGGTAGCAAAAATCAATCATTTTTTAAAAATTTACCCTGGGTAATGAATTTGTAAGCCTGGCCAATTACTTCAAAGTTTGTCGTATTAGAATGTTTTTATAGCTTACTTATTCTAAAATTTCATTTAAAATTGAGAATACTAATCGACATTTATTATTGTATGTTGGTTTGCATACCTAAGGCACTGTAATTTTAATTTTATTATTTGCATGGTATAAATTGGAATAAAATATTTTTAGCTTCCATATTTTACCACCGCACAGATATAAATCAAGCGCAATTCTTCCATGAATAAGTATGCAATTGAGCGTAGGGATGCGTAGGCGTGAAAAATAACATATGCACACGTTGAACAAAATCTATTGACATCTGGAAAAAATCTCACTGATGTTGGGTACATATTTTTTTTTATTAATTTACGCCTACGATATTGAGTGCGTAATAATTTCCGTCAATATACCGCTTAATTTCTATTTTGTAACCCTAATGCTTTTAATCATAAATTAGATTTTATAGTTACAAACTTAATTACGAAAGGTGTATTTATGGTTTAGTTTATAGCATATTTTACTATTTAGAGGGTTTATGTGTTAAGCGTTTATTTAAAGGATTTTTATTAGTACTATGGCGTCATAGATAGTAGTGCTGACACCTTGAAATGTTACATTAAAATGCATTTTGTTATGCAATTTCTACCTTAGTTACATTTTCGCACAACGTATGGTAGTGCTTTGTATGGTTGCCAGAAATTTATTTACGAGCTTGGTGTTATTGTAATGGAGGTGATTTATTATATTTCATGCATAAAGATTAGAAATATGATTGATTCTAAAATGAATTTATTTTAAAAATAGAGGGAAATTACATTATGTTAATTTCTGTATAAACTATCCTGAAAATAAAATAGAATATTTAGTACATATGAACTCTTGCAGAAGTTCGTTGCGTATTAACATGTATTTACTAGTAGTTTGAAGGATACCAATAGTATTCGAACAATAAGGTTTTTTTAAAATTTAGTTTTAACGTAACAAAAGAGATAAATTCTTTCTAATTTTTTTTGTAATTGTAGATGGGTTGTGAAAGTATTTCGTGCATCAATAAATTTCGTCCATGGTTTTCCCCATTGAATTAGAAATTGCTTTATAATTGTAATGGAAGATAATTACTTACCAATATTTTTCTGATACTCGCATCAGATGACTGTCTGCTATAAGGTTTTTGTGTTCTCTGGCACACTGGAAGTTCTGGTGTTAAATTTTCTTCAACTTTATTATTTGAATTTTTTGCCAGATCAAAGTCTTCGATGACAATGCTGTAACAAAAATTAATGTTATAATACTGGAAAGTTTAATTTCGTTTTAGATCTTATAATAGTGACGATAATTTCGTAGGCTATCGCATTGGTACAGCACTGCGGATAACGGGAGCCATGAAAGCGTGATGTATCAAGGGGCGGTGGCATGTGTATGGTTTATGCCGAAATAAATTGATTTTGAGAAATACAATGAAGTGAGATAGGAAAATTTCAGGAAACTCGCAATTTCAACAACGTACAAACGTGAAGTTTTGCGAAGGCTTCTTCGCAAGACACTTCCTTAATCGTATGAAGTTTTTGGCAGAAAATGACGTTTGTACGTCAAACTGCAATATTCTCGAAATCCTCTATTCGTAACAATTACAATTTACACACACATCTACGTCAAGGAAACAACCGACACATGCATTTTGTAATTATTGACTTTACTACGTAGACATAGTTATATGTTTCATAAAATGTTCTATTTAGTTAAACCAAAAAAGTATTATACAGAAAGATATACTAGAGAAGCCACTCATTGAAGTTAATACCTAGGTGGTTTAAATATGAAGAATACTTTCTGCCAAAATATTAACATTCCATATATTTGAACAATAGAGGTTCTAAACAGCAAGGTTCTTGAATTAACAAAACTTTAAATCCTGAAATGTTCTCTTTCTAGAAACACGTAAAATTAATGCTACTTTTATACTATTCTTAACACATTCATTGTACCCATTTAAGATTATTTTTCCACCCGTACGTCCATCGCATTTTTTTGAAAATATTGTTTTATAATTATATTTTTTATTATATTCCCATGCACATAATGCATTCAGTCGCCATTGTGTACATATTTTGCGCATGATCATATGTGAGTCATGGGCGTGTCACATCAGTCGTCAACTCCATGAGGTGTATGTGTATAATTTAGTATTGAAGTTATATGCACGTTTTTATGCTGTTTCAACGAATATAGATACATTTTTATCAATTGTGTGGATTATGGTAAGTTGGTATATAAGCTGTGTGGTATTGTCTGAAAGACTATAGTATACAATTTTTAGACGAATATGGCAAAAGAATATCTAAAAACAGGACTTAGAAGAATTAACGATGGAAATCGTGAAAGAAAGTAGCAGCGATGACAGCGTAATGGATGCGCATTTTATCGCTTCTTCAGATACTGGTTCGAAAGAAGATGAAAATAGTGTTGAAGAACTTGATTTAAAGGAAGAACGCCTGATTGAAGAACTTGAGTTAGAGCTAAACCAAGCAATCTCTAACCCTATATCTTCTCTTGAATAGTCGGATGATAAAATACAGGTTTTAGGGGACAAAAAGAGCTTCAAGTCGAGATAACGCTACATAATACAAATATAACAGTGTAAGATATTTTTTTTTACTGTAATAGACGAAAATGGTATACAGCTTGTGGGTATCGAAACCAATAAGTATGCACAACAATTAAGAGATGCCAAAAGTTTAACTCGCTCTAACAGAATCAATAGATGGAAAGATACCAATCCTGAGGAAATAAAAACATTTGTGGGGCTGCTTTTGTTTATGGAAATAATAAATTACCACAAAATAAAATACTACTGGAGAAAGGATAACATATACTCTCATCCCCTTTTACATAAAATAAATGAGCTATAACGGGTTTTCTACGCGTTTAAGGTGCTGGCGCTTTGCAAATAACTCACAGCCGTGGGAAGCTACTGACAGACTTGTCAAAATTATCCCTTTGATAGATGCCGTAACTTATAACATAGAAAGAATATGTTCTCCTAATGATGCAGTGGCAGTGGACGAGTCCATGATTTTATTTCGCGGAAGACTGAAATTTCGTCAATGTTATCCCGGTAAATCACATACGAGGGCGGTCTGATAATTAGCCGGTTTCCAAGAGATGGCACCACTGATCACCGAAGGTCAAATACAATCTGTTAGTAGGCTGAATGTAAATTTTTAGCGCTATATGTTATTTAGTTTATGTTTGACAACCATAAAAAGCGAACAACTTGTGATTATGTTAATATAATGGATAAAAACGAATTTCGTGCATTGATTAAGCATTATTTTAATGCGTGGAAAAACCGCGAAAGAAACAAAGAAAAAACTTGATAAATATTATGACAGCGAATTCAACTGTGATTTATTGGTTTGCAGAATTTAAACGTGGTCGTACAAGCACAATTGATGAACATCGTTCAGGTCGACCAATCGAAATGACGACCAAAGAAATGATCGATAAAATCCATGATATTGGTTTGGAAGATATGTGAGTGGAAGTTCGTGAAATAGCTGACATCATATGCATCTCAAAAGAACGTATGGGTAAAATTTTAGATGAATATTTACATATGAAGAAGCTGTAAGCAAGATGGGTGCCGCGTTTGTTGACAATCGAACAAAAACGCAATCGTGTGGTCATTTCAAAGCAATGTTTGGCGCTGTTTGAACGTAATTTAGATAAATTTTTACGTAGATTCATAACCACAGATGAAACATGGATCCATCACTACACATCTGAAATAAAACAACAATCAAAACAATGGGTTGAAGCTGGTTCAAGTGCACCGAAGAAAGCAAAGGTGGTTGCATCAGCTGCAAAGATTTTGGCGACTGTTTTTTGGGATACACAAGATTTAATACTCATCGAGTATCTTAAATCGCAAAAAACAATCATAGGAGATTATTATGTTGCATTACTGGACCGATTGCACGTTGAAATAAAGAAGAAACGACCACATTTGGCAAAAAAAGAAAATGCTTTTTCATCATGACAACGCACCAGTTCACACATCATAGAAAACTCAAAAGGAATTAGATAAACTACGTTCCGAATTGCTTCCGCATCCACCATACTGTCATGATCTAGCTTCCTGGGATTATTTCCTGTTCCCAATTCTGAAAAAAATGACTTGGTGGAAGGACATTCAAATCAAATGAGGAAGTTGAATGGGAAACTGATGCATATTTTCAAGGACTCGATAAATCGTACTGCAATGTTATAAGAAAACCTAATATAGAACTGACCAAAGGAGTAGCTACTACAGTATCTGAGAAAGTCACTCATTTGGTATATAGAAGTTGAGTTGAAACCTGCTGATTGCATCATCCAAATAGAATTTATAGAAAAGCGGATAAGTGATATATTTGAAACAGAAAAAGATCTCGAACCACAAACCAGCAACGAACATTTTCTGGAAGAAAGATGTAGTGGGTGATACAGGAAAAATAAAATCGATCGAAACACTGAATTCGCCTCAAATAAAGCAAAACTTGTTCAATGGAATGCAAGAAATGCGAAAAAGCGTTTTGTCTGCCGTGTTTCAAAGAAAACCATTAATTTTTTGTTTGTTTTTTATGATTCACATAATTTTTTGTGTTACTTCTTTAGAAATATTTTTTTAGTTTTATAACTGCCCATTACTAAAAATAAATTCTTAATTTAAGTCAATAAAGCGTTGAAATATTGATACATTCTCGTTTGATTCACAAAAAATTGTATTTCCGTGTAAGATTAGTCTATAACACATATTTGTTTTAAATCACTCATTCTCCATACCTGCGCCATTGCTACAGATGCACATGTAGAACAAACACATAAACATGCAGCGTTCACAAAATGTGATACCTGAATAGCTTGGATATGGGGTTGGCAGAGAAGAATAAGCCATGAGTCGCATGTGCCACGTGTAGAAATATGTTGTAGGTGGTAATCATAGAAATTTTAATTAATAATAGGAAGGATTGTGAATTTTTGGTTTTTTATGCGTTACAAACTTAAGCGTTAAAAGTCAATTACTAATTGAGTTATCTGAGGCTATTCATTTTCATGTAAAAATTTTAATAATTCCGCAACTTATTTCGCGTTTTTTTGGAAAGTGTACGATCACGCAGATGTAAAGCTAAATAATGTATTCGTCAGTGGCAGTGGTTAGAATGTTCGTTTCTAAACATAAACGCGCGGGTTCAAACTTGTCTGAGAAAACGTTTAGAAAGCATACCTCTCGTTCGGCTAACATGGAGTCACTATTTTATGCATAGGTGGGATTTCATTGTGGATTTTTTGATAAAATTCCAGTCTAAATAAAAAGATACGTGTTCACTGTGTTATTCCAATATGCTTTAGCTTTAGAAATGCAGATTTTTTAAAACTTGAACAATTTACGTCTTTGTTTAAGCGATAAAAGTAATATCCCGACAACAATATTTGTTATCCCATGGTTAGCGTGTATGTGTTGTACTTTATTGATCTTGGGTTCAAATCCCAACGGTAGAAATTCTTTTCTTATTTTTTTAATGTATTTAAATTTTAAATGCTAATATTATGCATAATGGATCTTGCTATTCATGGGTTTTAAAGTTTAAATTATTATTAATTTTAATTAATTAATTTAATGAAAGTTTAGTTATAATAATTAATTATTGAATAATATTATCTATATTATAAATCATTGTCTTTGTTACTAATTATTTTGTTATTACAATTACAGAAGTTACAAAGTAAAATTTAAACGCTTATACAATTTTAAAATCTAATTTATCATTTATTAGTTTGTTATTTCTCCAACAACAAAAATACCTTAATTTTATTACATCCAACTAGCTTTAATCAGTTGCAATTATAATTTAAATACTATATTTAAAAAATAAAAGCTCTGTAAATATTTATACTTCAACAAATACAAGCACAGTAAATTAAAAAAAAGTGCTATCGTTTGGATTCGAACCTAGTGTCGCCAACACACATACTCTAACCATAAATTATGGAGATTATTGGCGAGGTACACATATTCCTCTATATCGTTTAAAGGGAGACGGGAGTTGTACAACCTTTAAAAAATTTAGATTTTTAAAATTAATGCGCATAGAGGTAAAATCTTGGATACTTATCTTTTTATTTTAATTGCAATTTTATAAAAGAATCGTGGTGTAATCGCATCTGTTCTTGTAAATCCCGCATGGAATATTAGACAATCCTACCTAGGGTTTAAACATCTCCAGATTCGGCCAAGTTATAACTTTAGACGTGGAAGGCATAAGAGAAAGAAATCCTCACCCTCAAAAACAGTATTAATATGTGTTGCTTACCGTTACGTCTTGACGAAGTTGTTACTTTTGATCACAGGGGTTAAAACGACTAAACAAGGTTCCAGCGTATCTTATCCATAGTAAATAATTTCTGAGGATATTCTTACCAAGTGCATTTTTGGCTACATTTTTTAGGCATTTACAACGTCGATCTGGTTGGGGACCGATATGTTTGTGCAAGATCTAGGTATATTATGGAATACTATAAATTTATATTAAATACACAACGAACATTTTATGGAGTTTTAAGATTGTTGCGTTGATTACTCAGACTCTATGCTTTATACATAGTTTTAGTAAAAAAGTATCAATTTAACTAATGCATAAATGTAATTCTATCTACATAACCGAAAATGAACATTTATTTTATATTTATTTTGTGATTTTCGTTTCGTTTCTACGATGCCGCATCATTGAATACACTGAACCCAAACCCTTAATATTTCGAAACCATTACCCGTTTTCGGTAGCCGTAACCACTTGTTAGACGAAAGCAAAATTTCCTCGCCTCTCATTTACCCTTATTTCAAATTACATAGAAGCGTACAATGTTATGTAACGAGAAAGTACAAGTCATAAATTAAATTATCCAGAAAATCGAACTTTTGGGGTTACAACGAAGCCCTACCTATACATCGCGACGTTTACACTAAAGGATTTATAATCCCATTAAATATGATGTCATTTTATTATTTTTAAAATACAAGGTCTTCGTACAATTTTTCTACAACTATATTCTAACCGAATAAAAGCACAATTTCTTTTATACCAAAAGGCCATTGTCCTTAGTGGAAAGCTTTCAACTGACCATTAAGGAAACAAGTAGGATTGCATTACAATAAAAAAGGAATGGAATCTTTAACTAAATCGTATTCCTAACAAATTTTTATTTTAAAATTTGGTTATTTCTGCTGTTAGTTTTCAAGCGAATTTTCATTGTTTATTTCGATTTTTACAATATGTAAATGGGATGGTTGTTCTGATAATTAATTTAGAATAATATTCCACAAACAAACGCAATTCCTCTATTTTAAATAGTAAATACAAATATCTTTGATTAACTATTTGTAATTGCAGTGTACTTTGATTTATTTATTCATCAATGATTATTAGGCATTTATTTAAAGCTAGCTCTATTATACTTGTTATCGTCTATTGATATTAATAACTGTTTCTGGGCTATTGTTAACAAATGATATATGCACCTTTGAGTCATACATTAAACTATGCATGTTTCGAGTGCGTTTCGCTTGAAAAGTTGCAATATACATTGCCGTTCCTAGGAATGTTTTAGAAATTAGGTAGTTTACACCATCTCTTGTTTGCTTACATTTTACGTATTGCCATTCCCAACTTCATCGGGATTGATTTGTACATATATTGGAACTTCTATTTAACAAATTTGATAATCCAAGTGGAACTTCTGTTAAATGAAAAATTTCACAAAATGGAAGTTCCACTGAATTTCAAAATACATAATAAATAAAGATTTTCTACTTAGTATATAATAACAAGTGAACAACAATGTTTGATGATTGACTGACAAAAATTTGAAAACATCTAGGGAATTCAGTGCTGTCACATTTACCCTAATTTTGTAACCAAAATACATAGACGTATTTTAAATTAATTAATAATCTACATTAACTGACGAATGAAAACACTTTACAATTTTAATAATTTTTAGTTTAAAATGGAAATGTTAGTAAGTAAATACTAATAGAATGTGTAAATTAATTTTTAACAATAAATAAATGTTAAATTTAGAAGGTGTAATAAATTTTATTTCTAAGTTATGATGTAGATTGATATTAATTTTGTACAATACTGATTTAAATTTTAATTTTATAAAAATGAAAATAAATTGTAATTTAAAGTAAATGGTTAATTTACTGACATTAAGAATATGTTTATAAAATATGTTTTATAAACGCCTTTTATATGTAAAGGCTTGTGGTAAAAAAACTCTAATGATGTTAAGCAATAGTGCTAGTTTCGTTGCCTAAAATACTATCTTCAACCATTGTTGCTCACTCGGTATAGTGTGTCCAAGCGATCGTTGTAAGCACGGGGATCTCATAAACAGTAAAAGATAGAGATTCGATTAAATACGACTAAATGTTCAGCATATTAAGATCAACTAGGAACCACGTAAAAAGTTTTAAAAATTGTATTCGTTCAAGGCCTCTAGAGAAAAAACTGAATTTTGCAATTTTCTTCATTTCCTTGTAACATTTTATTTGAAAAGATAATTGGTAAATTGTTTAATATTCTTACGGCATGTTTTTATAAATATTATTAATAATTCATTGACTTTCTAATATCTGTTTTAGTTTTGCCGATATAACGCAAACTTCAATTTTTTTAAACACATATCGTAAGCAGCCATGCCATCACTATAGAGTGATGCTAATTTCCTTTCCAAAATTACCATATTTGGTATAATTATTTGAAAAAATAAAAAAGATATAACAAAAAACTATTTATTTGATTTAAATCTTCAAGAGTAACAGAAATATGAATCGTAAAAGATGTTCAAATATTTGCCCATTATTTTCCAGGCATGTGGTATTATTTTTTGTTTTATTTTGTGGCTGAGATTTTGAGATGCGCAAGTTCCTTTAGCCTTCTTGGCTTCAACTACCATGGTCAATGCGCCATGCCTACCAAAATTTTTCCGAATCTAGA
Source organism: Phrixothrix hirtus (assembly GCA_024586415.1). Lineage (NCBI taxonomy): Eukaryota > Metazoa > Arthropoda > Insecta > Coleoptera > Phengodidae > Phrixothrix > Phrixothrix hirtus. Next base: position 7,812 of record JAHWXV010200642.1, on the reverse strand, counting down.
GGAGTTCCATCGCCAGTAAAGATTTTTAATATGCCAATTACCACATCTACATGAGACCTATAGGATTGAATCCGCGTTCTTGGGCGTAGAAACAAACACGCTAACCACCACAGCAATCGGCGCCAGCTATATTGTTTTATGAATTTCAAAATTTGTAGCAAAACATTCAGTTAATTTAGTCTTATTTATTTGCAAAAAGACTGTTGCATATGAGTTAACTCTTTTTCACGAGCGTATTCATAGTATTCACTAACACACCTGCGGAATACCACAAGTTTTTCTTATAACTACTTACTTCAGTTTCAACACATATACTATATTTACGTAACATATAAACTCAGACGCCCAGACTAGCCTCAAGCCTGCAGCTGGCCAAAACTTCGAAACTTCCTGTAATGTAATGTAATTGTAATTTTTGTATCAAAAATCATGAGCGAAAGCGAGACTTTGTAATTGAATGGCATCTAGATGGAAAATCTTATGAAAAAATACATAAATTGATTGGCAATTATTCAAAAATATAGAAGTGAGAACAATCACTGGAAAAAATCCATATACAAATACTGTAAAATTAGTGTCTCCCGTAGAAAAGCAAAGGTACAAACGTACAGAAGAATTTTAAAAAAATGTTTCTTTAATGGTTGACTTGCACGCAATAAACGTATTATTATTACAGTTAATTGTTTTAAACGGCTATAATTTTCCAAAAATTTTTTATTAAAAAATGAAACGTCCTGGGGTTACTAATATTCTCTGATGAAAGTAAATTTAACATTTTACGTCCAGATGGAGAAAGTATTGTATAGCGCAAACCCGATTATGAATTAGTTTTAAAAGGTACGACCGACTGTAAAACACGACATATCTTTCATAATAATATGGCAGTGTATGTCTGCAAGTGTAGTGAAAAATCTTGTGACAGAATAATAAATAAAATAAAATATTTATTATATTAAAGGACTTCGGCCTCATTAAACTTGAATTTTATTTCTACCCGTATGATTAATCAAAATTAAAATAAATTATTTTAATACGACCCTACTATAAGTTTTAATTTAGAAATCATCAAAATTTACACCACTTCACATTTTGTAATTTGTATTTTTCCAAGTTTTACCAATTGGTTGTTTATAAAACTTTCATTTTAATCTGTTAACAAGAATGTTTTTTAAAATGAAGACTGAAGATGTATCTAGCCATTTAATTTCTGTTTAAAACAATTAATTTTGGTTTCATATATGAAAACGTTCGCTGCCAATGTAGCGTCTAGAGTAAAAACTATATTTGTTGAGGGACTACAATTTTTTCATAATTATTATTTTAAGTATTATATTAACGACATCCCGGTCAACCTCTTTTATTTCTGATCAAATTGCGCATATTAGTATCACACCTACGGATGCCGTTGTAATGTCGCTCCTCCAACAGTTTATTTAAAAATGTTTTAATAATTTTAAAAATAAAAATTTCATGGACTTCACAAATCCATCGTTTTCATTGTTCAATTTAGATAACTACATTAAGCCTTTTAAATATTAATCCAATTAGTCAAGTATCCACTTGGCCAAATGCATGACAGCAATTAATGACGAACTATATTAGATTAGTTGGGAATTGTAAGGTATACCTGGAGTGCACATTTTTATATAACCTTTAAAAATGTTACTTTTAAGTTTACCTTTGCATTTTACTTCATGGAATCTATAACTCATATTTATTGTAAATATTTACATTTCAACCTATACGCCGTGAAATTCTTATCAACCGCTGCTACATAGTAAACGTTACTGTGCTACTACTCCTTTCCATAAATATGTCCTAGATTATCAGCTACAAAGTTGACCAATACGAGGCCGAGGTTTCAAACTTCTTATAGTTATTCAAATTCCCAGGATTAATTCATTTGCAAATATATTAATATTAATTCGAACAACTTTAGCTAACGGTAATTATTTTCTCCTTGCTGCCAAATTTAAGATAATAGAAATTGGTTAAGGCTAATAAAGGAAGCATAGTTAATTAATCGGTAGTTCTCGTTTATAAAGAAAGGGAAACCGTTTACTCGGGTAAAGGGGGTAAATTTGATGTTTACATGGAATTTATTTTTAAAATTCCTTTCGTAATTAATACATTTTTCATAAATCTAGAATTATTTGGATTTTATTATTTAATTACAAACACTGGCAATTATTTTAAATATAGAACAGGAAAGAGAACCAGCTTTTCCGTTCTCTTGACCTATATTTTGAATGTATTCAAAAAGGTAGTTAAAACTGTTTCCAAATACTTGATTGATTTTTCTTCTTTCACCAAATAAATGTCGCTGTATAAATAAATTATACTACATTTCTATAACTGCCGCAACGATATGCAAAATACGAGGATCGTCCAGAAAGTAAAGAATGTTTGCGCATCACACGCATCGCCGATTCGCCATGACCACGATTTGTGCGCTAGGCAGCTCGAGTCCGCCTCAGTGTGAGTCGAGTTTCGTTGGGATGTGGCTACGCTGGTGTGTTTTGTGATCATTCAAAATGGCTATGCCAATAGAAAATCGTGCCAAATGAGAAGGAAACAATAAACTCAGCGGCCTACATTGAAAGTCTGAAACGCCTTCGACGCGCCATTCAAAACAAAAGGCGCGGAATGTTGTCGTCAAAGGTAGTTTTGATCAACGACAATGCCCGACCTCACACCCGTGCACAAACACAGGAAGAACTTTAAAGACTTAGGTGGGAAATCTTCCGACATCTTCCTTATAGCCCTGGCCTGGCACCAAGTGATTTCTATATATTTCCGAAATTGAAGGAGGAAAACAGTTTAACAACGACGAAGACCTCAAATAAGCAGTAACATCATGGCTCCGATCTTTCGCGGCTCAAGAATACAACATCGATATCGAAAAACTGGTTACGCGATACGAATGCCTTAACAGGTAACGGCTATTACATCGAAAAAAATAGATTAAGGTGCTGTGATGTTGTAAATAAAGTTTTGTGGTGGCATCATTTGTTTTTTCTTAGTTATAGCGAAACGTTCTTTACTTTCTGGACGAGCCTCGTAACAATAAATGACTGTTTTAAGTTTCTTTGATATTTTATTAGTGCTATTGTTATTAAAAAATTCCAGATGAAGTTATTTAAATTATGAATAGGTACACTGCCCCAAAAAATTAATGGACACAGCCTAAATCAAACTAATGTACAGATTCCTCCCACGGTTTCTTTTCAGTCATATTAGATTATTGGAAAATCGGTACCGATATACTTATTGTCAGTTCAACAGATATTTATAAGGCATTGCATTGAAAGCTGTGTCCATTTAGTTTTTTAGGAAGGGTGTACCAATGCAAAGTGTTTTGTTACAAGCGTTACAAATTTTACAGCAAATAAACCTCGTGAGATAAGAAAAAATGACCGAAAAATGCTTTAGTTCGAGATATAAAGCATCACAATTTCAGAATAAGATTGGTTATTAGTCAATCTTTCTCCCAAGCAGCTCGCAGAAATTTTTTAATTTGACACAGTTTGGTTAAACTTAGTTTCATCATTAGAAGTTAACTTATTCCAACTATCGTGACATAGGTCACGCTGAGTTACCTCCATTAATTTTTAAGTCTGATAGGATTTGGCAAATGAGAGCTATTCAAAATGTTTGTAAAAAGGTACTCTTATTTAGAATTGATATTGTTTACCGTTTTCGAAATAAACTCGTTTAACGGCAAAAACGTGCAGGTACAGATTGCTAAAATGATAAAAATTGCAATTACCGACCGTATAAAATTTTAGCAACTGCCCAGACGAATAATGTCAATTATAAAGTTTTAAAAATGAATACTTTTGGAACTTTCTCACGTATGATGGTAGTATAAGCAAAAGAATAGCATTACGAGTATTTCAATTCCCAAGGAGGTCGGCTGTTGGTGAGGCCCACTTGAACCAAGACTGGGAAATAAGGATAGGTAAATATAAGGATAGATTTGAAAGGATACACGAAGGTGGAAATAAATGGAAATAGTGCGCCAGCATTTACCTCAGATAGATCTCAGAAAACCACTCGAAACCTAAACCAGAGCAGGCGGTGAGCGAACCTAAGACATCCCGACCCCATCTCTTTGTTACTATATCTTTTTCAAACATCCTTAACTAACATATTTTGTTTACTAGGATATTGGTTACAATTTTATAAGGTCACTAATGATGATTTTTGTAATTTTCGAACATCTATACCTAGACTGTTTTGTTTTCAAGTGCATTTATCTCGAAAACAGTACGCGATGCCAACTCTAAATAAGGCAATTTTATTTTTAGTTCAAATTTGTCAAATTTCTGCAGTCCTAAAAAATAAGTGAGGTAATATACACCTATCGATCCATATACACGGTACTTCATTAGATATTGTGAATAGGTAACTACTAGTAATGAAGTGCACATTAAGCAAACTCTGTGCCACATTGAAAAATTTTTGCAAAAAATATTAGGAGAATGGTTTTAATTTTGAAACTTTGACATCATGTATCTTGAAACAAAACATTTCTGGACCCATGTTCATGGGAACAACCTCCTTATTTTGACGTGTTCTATTTTTTGCACAAGCACTTAATTATTATTTAAGGTAAGGTTTAGCTTTTTCAACTATTTCCGTATGCACCATTTTTCATTCAAACATTATTCTATAAAAATTAGGCAACTCTAATCGCACTGATTTTATTTGCTTTCTCTTAGCCTATATATAATATAGGTAAAGGGCAACTATTGTTTTTGTCCAAAATTTTTGATGCCGAAATTTTAGTGGAAATATACGTGTTCGTGTCCTTTGAATCCGAAAATCATATTTGGCCTGTGTGTGTGTGTGTGTGTGTGTGTTGTGTGTGTGTATATATGTGTATCTGCCCCAGGAGGAAGTAAATGAACTTGATACTGTGATTCTCGGGGCGTCGCAACCCCGCGTACCTCGAAGCGAAACTTCGACCCATGCGAGTCCATCGAGGGCACCGGAGGTCTGTTTTTGTACAGAAGGAGACCTTCCGAATTTGGCCAGGATATGCCCCCTAATGGTAAACTAAAACCATAGTAGGTCGACGCCTGAAATCATTTATACAGAGTCACGCCGCCCGAGTCAGCCAACGTCCCAAAAACACGGTGATAAAGACAATAGCTAAGAACGGCGATGCTAGCAGGGATTAGTAAGGCAGGCGCCGAAACAGTGGCAAGTTTGTTGGCTAGACCTCAGCGATATTTGAGAGGGCCGGCCGTTTGTATTGTAAAACCCGGTAGGAGGTGTGGAGTGGAACATTTATTGTGCAAGGGGGCGATTTCAGGCACTAAATCACTGCTCAGGCCGGAGGGTGAACCAATACATTAATGTCTAATAGGGGAGTTAAGCATCCTTTCTGATCCGGAGACTTTTGAAAACTCACGTAGGGCGATTACGGGAGCCTTTAGAGCCCGATTCTTTTGAGGAGAAGACCCCTGAATAAATTCTATGCCGAAATGACAACCTCGAAGTCAGCTCAGCCCTTCATCGTGCCGGCACAGCGGGTGCCAACTTTGATCTTATTCTCGAGAGAGCACTGGTTTCAACGCTGATAGAAGTGCACACCGGAGGCTTGGAAGCTACCCAGTTACCCGACGACCAGTCCTGTGCGTTTGTCTGTGTATGAACTGGATATCTCGAAAACCAAAAGCTATAGATATATAAGCACGTAACCGCAAAAATTTTATTAAAATCGCATAACCAGATGTATCACTTTACTCTTGTCATTGAAGTCGCCTTTAATGTTTTTTTTAAACTTACTATATTTCTTAGTCATTCAAATCCCTTTCATATGATCTAAGCGGCTTCTCAGAAAATGTTCCGTAAATCAAGTAACCGGAAGTACTTTTACTGCGAAGTGAATAAAACAATTATGGAAGTGAACTACCTAGCTAAATCAAAATTTATCTTTGAGCTCATAACTACCTTGAATGCAAAATCAAGATTTTCTTTAAAATCAAATAACCGGAAGTACTATTTTATTTCTGTAATTTTTCCGAATTTTTAGCTTTTCTTAAAAAATTTTGAAACTTAGTATATTTCTTAGCTACGTAATTTCGTTTTATATCAACCAGATGGTTTCTCTATAAGTTTCCGAAAATCAATAACTGGAAGTACTTAAAGTATTAAATGTGAACAACATATCTCAAAACCAAAATATCGTAAAAAAAGTAATGTTATATTTAAGTTTACTACCTTCCTGGTATACGATGGCAAGAATTGAGTTAAAATCGAATATCCGGAAGCGCCACATTATACTTGCGATTTTTAAGGTGTTTGTGACTTTAATTAAAACTCACTACGGTTCTTATGACTATGATGCCCTTTTATGTGAACTCATTGGTTTTTCTGAAAATATGCGTTGAAGCGAGTTATTGAAGAAAATCTCTGGAGTTAAGGAGTGTTTCGCGTGTGTAATTTGAATGGGTGACGTTGAGATTATCGTTTCTAAAATACACGTAAATAATATTTTAATCATTTGTGAAAATTATTTGCATTTCTATTATACGAAAGAGAAAGTGGTGTGCTGTCTCACACCTTACTTTTTTAGTATTATTCCAATTTAATTATTATTGTAATTTTATAAAAGTTGGGAATTACCATTGAAAATATCTATATCTAGCAATTCAATTTTAATTGGCATTTACATCAATTTTTCTGAATAAATAAACATCGTTAATTTCAATGCTAAAAGTTAAATGACGTCTGTGTTTTCCATTATAAGTTTTACGCATCAACCATTTTCTTTACGAACGCAAGTACTTTGGTGAAAACTAAACATATGTGGAAGCAACATAAAAAAATCCATGTACACAATTTAAATCTATCTATTCATTAATAATTGTTCTAAATGTCTTTGTTATGGGCTATGTACTACAAAATGAATTACTACTATTTATTGCCGATTTTAAAGAAAATATCTCATAAACCTCCTTTAAAATAAAATTGAAAACGCGGTTTAATACTCCATTAAACACAAACGCGCAAATTGTAGGATTTTGCCACGAAGGAAGTAACAAAATTATACATGTAAACAAAATATTCCGCATCGTTAAATGTAAAGTACTCAAAAATTGTATATGTTGGCCTTGATATGCCATTTAAAAATAACTTGTATGATTAAGGGTGTTAACATATTAGAAGTTTATGTATTTGACCTACGTTTATCCGAAATAGCCCCTGTTTATTTTAGCTTTCGCTACTGGCTTTTAGGTCATCTGCGGAATTTCAAGTGAATCATAAAATAAAAAGCTTTTCAATGACATGTATGTTTAATGTTAATGTTCAGTCATTGACGTTTCTTGAAACGTTTGATGTATTATTTACTTATTTGCCAACAAATTCGATTTTCCTATTTTTAAATTTTTTCTAAATATGGAGATGTTTGCGTTGTTGAAGTTATCGTAAATGACGTCATTGTTAACATGTGACTCTCAAATCTAAATATGGTTTAACTAAACACGAAAATCCTACGTAAGAAATCAATAAGTAATTTATAAACTATTTATAGTAACTGTAGTTAAATTTGGTATGCATATACATAATACATACGAGGGAAATTTACAAATTAATAAAGTTCTTCGAAAAACATTATTTAACGAACTAACCAAAATTTTTAGTACGTTAACCTCTCAAAATTATAATTCAATGAGGAAGGCCACAATCACAAACATGTGTGTATTGAAAGCAATAGTAAACTCTTGAGCCGTGTAAAAAATATTTGCATTAAAAACAAATCTTGAAGTAGCCAATGTCGAAATAATAGTCTTCCATACA
>JAHWXV010200595.1:0-12751 GCA_024586415.1 Phrixothrix hirtus | reverse complement strand
TAATTCAAATGTACCTTGAAGCCAATTATGATTTTTTTTAAATAAAAGTATGTTCCTTTTTTAAATGCTTCTGCCCATCTACGTTTGAGCTCTGATTTAAAATAAGAAAATGTGTGTTTTATTTGGTTTATATGCGCTTCCGAGTAATTATTACGACTCAAAAGAAAATCTTCACCAAATTCTAATTGTTTGATGATATTAAACATTCTTTGGTTAGTCCATATTTCTAGTCGTGAATGTTCTGAAATGGAATAAATGATTTACACTAATTATGAAATTTGACTAATGAAAATAAATGTCTAGACTAATAAATCGTAAATCATAATTCGCCTGAAAATGTTTCACTTTCACGCTACATTCGGAAGTATATCAAACAACTTCATAACTCTTTAAAAATGAAGAATAAAACAAGTAAAATAATGTTCTCTTTTTTGAGCTGTTTTGTCTTAAATTTGGTTACTATCTACTTTAAAATACTTCACGTAAATTCTTACTTACCTCCTTCAGGATTGCCCTTAGCCATAAGTTTCAATAACTTTATATAAATTAACTACTTGAATACTTTAAAATACACGATTGTAGAGCTTACTGACAGTAAATGCACAAGCTACTTGAAACAAACGAGTTCCGATTACTTGCAACTGTTTAACGATAACGCTACGATGAAAAGAGAGATAATAAGAAATGTAATAACTATCCCAATATCTCTAGCAGCTGTTTATTTCTACCTACAATGAGTTTAAAGAAATCGACTTTTGACCGGCTAAATTGCATAAATATTCCAATGTGCGGCGGTTACAGTTTTGTGAAGAGTTTATGGTACCCTGTGATAGGGATTCTAACTTTTTAAATAAAATTATCTTTTCCGACGAAACGACTTTTTGCTCAAACAGGACTGTTCATCGTCATAACTGCAGGTATTGGGCAACAGGAAATCCTCGTTGCCGCCAAGAATCTCACAGCCAGCATCGAGAAAAGGTTTAATGTATAGGTCGGATTAATAAGAGATCGTTTTTTAGGACCTTATTTTTGAAAAGAGTCTAACTTCTGCCAAATATTTGGATTTTCTACGATTTAATTTGGTTCCAGCTCTCGCAGTTCTTTTCGCAAATAATGATGACTTCGATTTGTTTCATCAGCACATCTGGATTCAACAAGATTGGGGCACCTCCTCATTTTGGGGCAGACGTTCGTCAGTTTCTTAATCTGATATAGCCTGGTAGATAGATAGTGGGACGTGGACCAATTGAATGGCCTGCGAGATCGCCGGCATTAACCCCTAGACCTAACACTTTAGAAGATTTTCAACAGCGAATTCGAACGGAAATGCGAGAGATTGCCCCACATAAGATTCAATGTACAGTTTAAAGCGTTTATGCACGAACAGGGCAGTGTCAAATGGTAATCGGTAGACAATTTGAACATTAGCGTTAAATTTTGTGAATGAGTTTGGTTATTTTTTAATTTTGCATCTTATTTTTGTTGTGAACAAATGTTGACGTTATTAAACTTAACAAAGTATTTTTCTCAAAACAAAACATTGTTATGTAAGGTACCAACCCTTTTACACCACCATTCAACCAGTGTACAGAAAACCTGAGATTGTAATTTCAAGAAATGATGATAACGGTCACAGCTCAAGAATATGATGTGTAATAAACCATCTTTCTGTGCTCACAAATGCCTCATTGGAAGATAAAATCGACGTGTTTAAGGATTTTTCCAAAAAACATTTATAACAAAATTATAAATTTTGTTCCAAACTTAATCACCCCTTTGTATTAGAGATAGAGCAAAGTTATTAAGAAAACTTATAGACATATAATAGGAGCACCTCTTAAAATTATTTTCAAATATACAGGGTGATTCGTATTACAATGGCATATCAAAGTTATGTATTTTCTTATGGATCATTCTATATATTTTTACAAATTCTGATAGCCCTTAATGCATATATCAAAAAAGATACGAGGCACTATGCCTCTTAGTTACAAATAAGGGAGCTATTTAGCTAATAAGCTAAAATTTACACCACAATTTTTCTAGTCTCTCTGCTATATTACATAGTGTTTAGTTCAAAATTATTTGCAAAAGATATACAGAGTGGTAAAGTTTTGGGCTTCGGTATTCTATATTATAGTTGCACCATGTGCTGAATTTAACATACTTTTAATAACATGTATCATATCGGCATCATAATAATAGAAATTTTTGAGATAAATTGATTGCTTTTTGAGCTTTTCCAAATTGTTTTTGCTATTAATGATTTAATTCATAAAATGGCATCACAATTTGAAAAAGCATGAAAACCATTAGCGTAACAATAAAATAGATGAAAGGAAATAATGATTATTGTGTATGCACCTTAAAATTGAAGATGCACTTTAAATCAACACCACATGCTATTTCATGTGGACGCTGAAGTGGTAATGACGTGTTTAATAATGACCACTTTTAGTTTGATAACTTTTATTAAAGTGAATTTATAACAAAATATTAAGACGTTTAATTTACAGTACGAGAATCTGAAAATGCGATACTTTAAATTAGGAATTCATCAAATAATGGTGTGTAGTAACAATCTGTTGCTACTACCAATAGAAATATTTGTAATTCTGATATATGCATTAAAGGCTATCAGAATTTGTAAAAATATATAGGATGTTCCATAAAACAACATAACTCTGATATGCTATTGTAATACGAATCACCCAGTATATTTGAAAATAGTTTTAAGATACGCTTCTATTATATATCTATAAGTTTTCTTAATAACTCTAATAATAGCTTCATAATCTTTCGTGCAGTGAATCATGGACTACCCCGTGTATATATATATACATATTTTCAGCATTAAAATCATATTTACAATTATATACCATTTCTTAACGCTATTCACATGCAATTATATGCTACTTATACAAATCTATCATGCTTCATAATCCATTACACACTCTTTACTTGGCGTTTAAGATGGTCACTTTATGCTGTGTAATGTTAATACGGGCGTCGTGTGTTGTTATTATATAAAGGATTAATATCAATTCTGGATTTATTATGAGGTAAATTGGCTTTATTTATACGGCTGCTTTCTATGCAGAATATTTGTTTTTGTACGCAGACTATGAACGTAGTTAAAGAAACGTCCTTACGATCTACATAGGCTGCTTCGTGAAGATCGAATATATATATATATCAAACAGTGAAAAATTCCCCAGCTTATATAATCCGTACGAGGGGACTTCAATTGCAGTTTGGGTTAACGGAAGATGTCGTGATGGCTGTCATTACAATTGCCGTCGCAATGTTAGTTAATTCCCATTATAACTCTTTGAAAACGTCCTTAAAATTTATAGTGGTCCCTCATGGTCACTGTGAGTGTGCAAGGCTTGAATATAGGCGTTCCAGACAATTATCAGGGTAATTATTTACAGAATATTACATCAGAGGGACATTTGGCAAAAGTAGATTACGAGAACCAATAAAACTCTGGTTTGTTATTGTTTGTCGGCCTTTATATATGGGTTTGAAATCTAATTCCCTTTATCAAATTTAAAATATTTTGCATGTTCTATATTGCCTCCTCTTAACAACTAATATTATTTACAAAAGTTTTCTATAACCTTATAGTATGCTATAACTTTACAGTGTCCTTTGTGCCTTAACGTACCATATAGTATTACTATATGCTAGCTATCTCCACTTGCCTTAAATAGAATGTTAGATTTCACTTATTAATAAATTCCTAATTAATTTGAATATTCCGTTGATTCTTTACTACAAGCTCTACTTGCCTCAAATTAAATATTTTGTTTACCATTTATCTGTAGGATTTCATTTGGCGTTATCTTTGCGGATACAATAAACTTTTTGTTTAGCTCTAATTCTGGGCATTTCTTATCAGTTTGTTTATTCCGAATTTTTATTCATTTTAAATGTATTTACAATTTATTTCAAAGGATTATTTCATTGACAGGACCTCAATAATTAATTATTTATTAATTTAATTCAACGTTTCATGCTTAATTGAAGTAGGATTTTATATTTTATTTATTTCATTTGTAATTATAAAAATATTTGCTTAATGTGGTTCTTGAACCTTCTAAGTATATTTATTACCCGTGTGGTTAATTTTATTAAAGGTATAAAATTTGAATTTTATCATGTCAATAAATTAAAGGTTCAGGAAAACTTCACACTATTCCTCATGCTAGGATTGTCCCGCTTGATGATATTACATAATTGAGGAGGAGTAACCAACATTCTATACCATCAGCTATAAGTTATGACACATATTTATTAATAATCTTACGTTTATTAATTACGGGCACCATATTTAATTTTGATGTAAATTGGAACTATTCTTCAAATTTCAAATTACCTATAATCGACCTATACTCAACTACTCAACTACATTCGATTTAAATTTATGACGCCCTAATTGTGCTGGTAACGACTTTTGCTTAAAATTCTTTTTAGTGAGATTTGGATTGTCAGCTTATTGATCGAGTAGTGATTTTAAGCAGTCGGGTAAGGAAGGTTCGATTGGTTGTCCCGTACAATGTCGTTTTAATCTGCCGACAATGTTAGCTAATACGAGTGAAAACTTTCTAGCGTTTTATAAATTTATACTGATGAACGCTATTTCGTATGTAATATTATTTTTATGTTTCAGCTTGTTTAAATCAATTTTTACGCTTAGCGCTGAATTTTAGCTTTCCTATTTACGGGTTGAACTCATTCGTTCGTTCGGTATTCAACAGAGGTAGCATTTTTATACATTGGTTTAAATCATTTACTAGACGGTAATTTGTTTATGTACCTTATATGTACAGCAATTTGGTTACTATAAACCTTACAAGATAAATATATTCAGAATTTTTACACCCAGAAGACTAAGAAGGCAGTCTTACAACCTTCAGGCAATTATTTAGTGCACTAAGTGGCTTTAATTAAACTGAGGTGTCTAATATATCGGTAAACGTAGCGTTTCCAAGTGTTGCTACCGGAAATCTCTAACAAGTGGATGTTAAATATTTTATTAATTCTGATCTTGTCCGTATGAGGTAATGTATTTTGTATTGGTAATTAATGGTGGCTTTAAATTGCATATATGCATATAAATGGAAGATCACATTAAACAACGACAAAACACAGGTGGTTCGTTTCTCGACAAAATTGAGTAAACGGAAAGAGCTAATAGTCAATAATAAAACGGTCGAAATAAGGTTGAAGGCCAGCTATCTCAATCTACTCTTTGACCGCAGCCCAATAGCAAACAAGCTTTATCCGCTACTAGGACAATACAGTCAGTTACAGCTTGAGCTGAAATCCAAAATTGTTAAATCGATCATCCTAATGTCGCTAACGTACGGGTAGGAAATTTACGTAAACGGCTCTTCAGCATCTCATGAAAAAAATTAATAAAACCCATAACAAAATATTAAGAATGATCACAGGGGTTCCATTCTACGTAAGGAACGTCGACTTACGTAAGGATACGGAGACGGAGGATCTAATCAACAGATTGGCGATAAGAAGAAACATGATGAAGGAGAGGCTGCATAATCATCATTCCAAACAAATCCAATTACGGGCCAGGAACAAGTCCAAATAAGGCCCTACCGTACGGCAATACTTTAACCCGACGTCACTCACCAACACTTCAGAACTGGACAAGTATATTTAAATAGTCTTTGACTAAGTATCTGAGAGGAAAGAATGTAAAAAAAAGAATCAGAAAATGTCCTTTCATTAGAGGTGTCGTTTAATGGGAGGTGTCCGTAGTATAGGTGTTACTAATATTAATCAGACACTATACTTCGCGGAAATACGTGTGTAGATAAAAACTGAATTAAGTAAAAGCGTTTAGAACGGCGACCTTTTGCGTTTCACATTTTCTAGCATTTTGAACGCTGTAAATTAATATTTGCTTATAACAATTAAAATTAATATATGAGAACTGAACATTAGTAGCTGAATTGAATTTCAGATTTTACAGCAATGAATTAACGTAGTTACAATAATTAAAGGATCTTAAGTAAGTTTCATTCAACTTTTAAATAATTAAGGTAAATTGAAAAAATTGTAATTTAAGTAACATAAGACACAGCGAGTAAAACTAGATTCATTTTACAACAGAGCAAAGAAATACTGATAATAAACAGCCGTGATACCTCAAGCGACGGTCCTGCTGTATAGGTCTACAATAGCCGGAAAGATCGTAGCAATATTTAGTATTCTTAAAACTATAAACCAAAAAAGAAAGACAAAAACATGATTAGTGAACGTAAGCATCAAAAGAACGGATGTAGCTTACCCCAACATATTCTGAAGCATCTTGGAAGAAAAGTAGCACACAATTAACAATGTAATTAATTTCAGAACGAACCGAAAGCATCGAGAACATTTAAAGAATAATAGAAACTATCGACAAGTAAATTCTAATCACCCAGCCAGAACTGATTTCCGACATACTAAAAAGTTGTTATCGTGTAAAAGTGCCCCGTTTAATACAAAGAACGTGATCAAAAAACTCATACAGTTTCGAGCGTTTTAATGTTAGTTATAATTAAGCTCAAAAAGACAATTTAAAAGACTTTAAAAATCTAGAAGTACAGGAAACATTAGTAATTAAAATAATTAATTGAATATAAATGTTTGCAAATTCACTAGCTTGTCCAATTAGATAAACCACAAACCTTTGTATAAAATAAAGTCATTTTACATGTTACATATCATTCCAGCACTTTTAAATATTATTGCGCAATATCTTGCAAATTCAATCATACCAAATTATCGCAAAGCAATAGAAAGAAAGAACAAATGAATCTGCATTTGTGGAATAAAGACACCGCTTTCTTGAATTAGTATAAACAAATCTATTCTAGAAGGTTTAAAGTACTTCGATTTCGACTTCGGAATCAAAGACAAGTTGCATTCTCGTGGCGAGGTGCATATAGTAATTTATCCCTTGATTTAAATTATATGACTAAGCCTTATATGACAAGCCTGGTTTGTACTTAGAAGGCTGTAAAGGTTAACGTTTTCACTGTTTGCGTTTCGTTACTCGGGCAACGAACGCCTTCGCTGGATAATGTTCATAATCCTCTAGTTATACAGTTTATCGCACCATAGGTAACTAGAGTATCCTGAAACCGCCATCGAAATTAAGCGGGGCCCTGGTGCATTATATCCGTAGTTGCTAGTGTGACGGTACATATAATTCTGGAGCACACGCTTCGTGCGGATTCGGGAGTACAAGCTTTGATTGTGCGTGCCATAAAAGTTAGCGTCAAATTAATTACCGTTGATAGCACGCCTCCTCACGAGAAGTGCTAATTAATTTCATTGACGATAGAATCAATTATGTCATCCGACCGTAATTCAAATTAATATAATTCACAAATAATGGCAGAGCCATCCACTGTCTATATTAGGAGGTATTTTAATATAAATAATATAAAGAAGAAGACTCCTCCTAAAAATGGCACGAATTTTAAAAATTAACTCAGCACAAATGAAAAGCCATGAAACTGTGAATATGAATAATTCTAAAGCTTCTCACCATAAGATTTTTAAACCTAACTAAATAGGTAAAATTAAAAAGCACAGTACCAGTAGACCAATGGCTTCACCCTAGCGGGGCTCATGAGTGCCATTTTTAGGAGGAATCTTCTTCTTTACATTATTTATATTAAAATACCTTCTAATATAAACAATAGATGGCTATGCCATTATTTGTCATTGACACCCTTACAGGTTTATGTGTTTAAAAGGAAGTTTCGCATTTTCAAACCAGCGTGTCCAGCCACCCAGCACAGATGAGCCGCACTAGGGCGAAACCATTGGTCTGTCGGTGCTGTGTCACGCTGTTTGGAAATGCAAACCTTTTATTTTTACCTATTTAGTTAAGTTTAAAAAGCTTTTGGTGAGAGGCCTTAGAATTGTTAATATTTACAGTTTCATGGCTTTTCACTCGTGCCATTTTTAGGAGGAATCTTCTTCTTTATATTATTTATATTAACATAATTGACACTAGTTGATCGTCATCGGTAATAATAAAGTAAATTTGTTAATTGAACTTGGCGTTGCGGAGTCCGATAATCGTTGTTCTCGTTATAAATGCTAACAACGTTTAAACAATCATTGCGTTTCATGAATTTTACTTTGTATATATTTATTTGAGAATTAGATACATACTCATATAATTATTCAGTTCCTTCGTTATTATTCTGTACATAATTTAATCCTGTAAATAAGCATTTATTTATTTTATTAGCACAATATATGATTTCAGAAGGTTTACTGCCTTATTATTCATAGTTTAATCTAGCTAGGTACGAATGATAAATTTTGGATTCATCAGAGTTCTACGCTTGAACCCTTCCGTAACAATGATCCACCTGGATAAGCAAAAATACAAATGATTTTACCCTGCGACTTAAGTAAACAAATCCTTAACGTCACAATTGGGGCGCGTCAATGCCTCACCGCATGTCCTTTAAGCTCATTTATATATTTACAAAAGCTAGAAGAATATTATCCGCTTCAGAAGTATTGGATTTATAATAAAAATCATTTGTTATAAGATACACTAAAGCTAATTTTATGTACAGTAAATGTTATTTAAAATAAATACACAAATTTAAAACGAATAAATAACCAAAATGTTGCAAAAGGAACATTTTTAAATTCACATGTACTATAACAATAAGGATATTTTGTTTTTGAATCATGATAAATTCGGAAAGTAATCTAAATATGAATAAAATGCCTAAAATTGATAAAGTTAACGTGACACGATTAAAGGCCGAAGCACACTTCATAATTAGTTGAATAAATTGTATAATCGCGTATTACTAACAGTTACACACTATCCCCCGATCGCGTTTTGTAACAAATTAATTTGTGTTAGTTTAAGTATTAGACAACCTGTTATTATTTTAATATTTGTATATGCGAATAATTGCGCGATCCATAATTGAAATTATTGTAACGTTTTCCGGCAACTAAATACAATCCTACATCGCGAATTACGTGTCGAAATACCATAAGTATCTTTAGTTTTAATCTCTATTGATGATTTTATGAAGTCTTGTTTAGAAATCGTGGATCCATTGTTAGTATAGCATTTTAAGACACAAGGAGTTGATTGTTACATATTCAATATTTATGTACTAATAATTGCTTATTTAGCTTTACGGTATCGGTTTTATTTGAAGTAGATACATATTTTTACTGATATAAATTTGATTTAACATCATTTTATTTATTTCTAGTCTTCAAATAAGATTCTAGTGAAAACTGAAGAAGGAAGTGATTGCTGTTTTGCCATGTTAGCCAAACTAACGCGGGAAAACAATAAAGTAGGTGACAAACCTCCTTTAACGATTTCGATCATTGCTCTTCATTATATTATTCTCTAAATAAAATCAGTACTTAATAAAGTGGCGCCGTGGCGCCCGTCTCGATGCTTGACTCAAATTACTATCGCCGCTTGTTATCGGCTCTACGAGCTTTCTCCGTAATAACAGAGACCAATTAATTACGCCACCTACTTTTGCTAGTTTCGCGGTTTTCTACCCTCATGGTGTTTTGACCAACCAGCAGCATCTACAATCTGCAGCTGTAGTTAATATTTATATAGCTTTCTAATTTAAATTTTTCTATACCTAATAGTCATGGAAACACACCGTATAAGAGAATAGCTGTCGCAATTGAAATTGCATTTGAAATTCTGAAACTTAGTTGAAACAACGACTCTATTTGAAACTCTTTAGAATCAAACCATGTTGCATGGCCGCAATTAATAAGTGGCGTACGTTAGACCTTACTACAGCTAAACTTGTTCAAAGCTAGTGGCACCTACAGCATGAAGCAAAAGTAAGCGCATCTTTCAGATTCTGATGAAACAACATTGTATATACGACATTTTCAAAAATAATGAGAGGAATATTTATTTATTTCGATTTTTCTTAATAATAAAGTTCAACCTTCAAACAAGTTGAAGCCGTTAAAAATTCAGCTTTCATTGAGCACGAAAGCAATTATTTTAGTGTTACTTTCATTCAAATCGATCTGCGGCTTATATGTGAACTGCCAAAGTATTCGCGTAGAGATTCAACTATGACAGTGGTTTTTACCCCATAAAACCGTTTAGTAGCAAATTATTGATAAGAATCTCTTATATTTTAGTTGTTCACAATATGTTCAAATTTCATCAAAATTGTAGTCGGGCGCATGGAATGCCTTCCTTATAAGTAACAGTTACTCAAATGCATTTTAATAACCAACTTCAACTCTTTGTTTTCTATTGTAAAGCCAACCCCCCCCCTTTTTTTTCTTCCCTTCTTTCATTCAATAATACGATTTCAAATTTTTCATTTTCTTTTCTTTTGAACATTCGCATAAAGGTTTTGTTCGCTTGGATCTTAGAGAAGGAAAATCTAGCAAAATCATTCTATTGTTCTTAATTTTCGTCAAGTTAAAGTAAATTTTGTGCACTGATGATTACTACATGCAAAATCGGGCTAATTTTCAAGAAAGCGTTGGTGCATTGTTTTAATGGTTACATGCTGTTTTTGCTGAAAATTTTGTAAATAATGTCACGTAAATAATTTAAAGTAAGAAGCGTTACTTTAGGCTCCTTTTCGCTACTATTTCTTGACTAATTTTATACCGGGCGAGGCTGTGAAGCGATACCCCGCTTTATCTTAAAAATGAAAAAAGATAGAAAGCTGAAATTTTATATTTAAGATTGTAAGGTATAGTCCTACAAGACCATGACAAATAAATTTACTTTTCTATCTGAATGTGACGTTACGGGCTATCAATTTCTTTTTTTTTAAATGAATATCGACAATTTTAAATATATCGAAAAAGTTTCCGATTGGCCTATAAAGTATGATGCACTACTTATTTTTTGCAAAATGGGTTTTATGTAAAATAGATTAAACAAATAAGAACAGAGAAATCAATATTATTTATTAAAATGGAACGAAACGCAAAAAGCAATGGAGTTGGAGAAAATTGCAGTAAAACAAAAGTATGAACAGGCTATTTTAGTTTAATTGTTCAAACTGGCTGCCGTTTTGTGTGATACAAAGTGGAAATCGCTTTTTGTTAGTTTCGCGAACATTTGCAAGTATTTGGGTTGTTATATCCATGAATACACTTCTTATTCTGCGTCTCACACCGTCTCTTATTGTGGGAGCTGTTTTGTAAACTATAGCTTTTATGTACCCCCATAAGAAAACAATTACACGCGGTAAGGTCAGGTAAGCAAGCTGATCAATGGACGTATCCAGCCCGACCTATCCATCTTTGTCTGAAAGCAGCATCTAAATGGTCCGTAACAGCCCTTCCGTAGTGTATTGGAGCACCATCCTGCTGGAACCACAAATTTCTTGTTAAATTTAATGGAATATCGTCTAAATGGTCATCAGAATTATTATTTAAGAAATTTAGGTACATTTGCCCATTCAGCGCCTAATTACTTTACCGCATACAATTGGTCCCCAAACATGTAATGACGAGAGTCTTTGGTTATCCACTTGTCTCATCCATTATGGTTTATGGGTACTGTAATGATGCATATTGTGCGTATTTAGAGCCACTGCTTCATCCGTAAATAAAACATTCTGTAAAAATTCTTGATTTTCAACAATCTTTCTCAATATTCGTATGCAAAACTTATTGTGCTTTGGAAATCAGTTACATGTAACTCTTGAGTTAAACATAAATGTTAAGGGTGAAACTCGTGTTTTCTGATAATTTTTGATACTGTGTTTTAGTTAAGATCTAACTCCATTGCTAGTTCTCGAGTACTCAAATTGGGATTAATATTTACATTATCAATGTCGTCTACTTCAATTTTTTCATTTAGAATTAAGCCTTTAAACCTTTTTTGAAAATTCGCACATCCTGCCGAGACCTACTTAAAACTTTCTCAGCATCTCCCTTCTTGGTTGTCGCCTAACAGGTTACTTTACTTGGTATAATTGTTGTGCAGCTTTTATTGGACATCGTGCTCCGTTAAGCAAGAAAACCATATCTATTAATTCGATTTTGAAAACTTTTTGATTAGCAGCCATTTTTAATGAGTTATTACAAATATTTGACAGATAACTAATCGTTTATTTATTAATTTGACAAGTGCAAACACTATTCATAGCAACTGTTTCTTAGAAATCTTTGAATTATATAACCATTTCTATTAGCAAGGAGTTCTTACAGTTATTCAAACCAAAACGTGAATACCTATTTCGAAAAAATTAGTAGTGCATCACATTGTAGAGGTCAATTGGAAACTTTTTCAATATTTCTAAAATTTTCGATATCAATTTAAAAAAATCTGGTGTGAGAAAACACACGACCTTCCCTTACGTACATAGATATACAAATATGTAAATGTTCACAAATAATTGAAATATTATTTACGTTTATTTTGGCAACAAAAATTGTAACTCGCTTCAATACATTTTTTCAGGAAAACCTCTAAGTTTACGCAAAATAAGGTTTTCGAGATACTCGCAAAAAACTTAAAAATCTCAAGAATAAAGTGGAACTTCAGGTCATTAGAACTCAACAAAATTCTTGCCGTCTCATGTATAGAAGATATAAACCATAAATATAGTTTTTGATTTTCATATAATGATTGCTTTGTGAAATACGTTGTTCACAACTAATAGTCCGAGTATTTCCGATTACTTGATTTTCAAAAATGTATTATAATAATATAATATATATA
>JAHWXV010200564.1:0-11296 GCA_024586415.1 Phrixothrix hirtus | reverse complement strand
TGATTCAAAAAAACATCGATACTGTGCGCAATATGATTCAAGAAGATCGGCATGTGACATACCGTGAGATAGAGGCATCCCTTGGCATCTCGCAGACTGAAATACATTCGATTTTGCATCAACATTTAGCCGTGAGAAAAATCTGTTCCCGATGGATTCCGCATAATTTAACCAAAGCACAAAAACAGGTTCGTGTTAATTGGTGTAGGGCAATGCTTAACAAATTCGACCGAGGGACGGCAAATTAAATGCATTGTAAATAAACCACTGTACAGTTAGCTTAGTTTAGGATCTAGTATAAATGTTCAAGTGTAACTATTAAATACATTATTTCCCTTAACAAAATGCATTAAAATATATTCCATCTATATACCGAGGTAATAAATAGCCAACCACATAAGCAGTGGATTCAATTGTCAAACAAAATTCTTAATTAAACATACAGGGTGTAACTAATAAAATTAAGACTGGTAAAAAGCATGCATAAATTAAACAGGCCTTAAAAACCGAAAGAAACGAAACATGTGGGATATAAAACCAATAAATATATATAGATATATACAGAGTAGGTCACAAGTATTAAGTAAGTGATTTCTGATAAAACTATTCATATTGACAGAGCTCTGCATAGTTAAAGCCTTCCGTAACTATAAGTAGCCACAAACCTAGCTTTTCTGTTATCTAGGTCAATCCTTGACCAACTCCACTGAAGCTACCCACAAAACTAAAACATTGCAACGAACCCGAGTTAAAGTGTCGTTACAAGCTGATCTTGTTTCATTGACCGCCGACCAGATTTAGCAAGATCACCAAGGTGTCTAAATTCTATGAAATTAGATTCAATCCTACTCACTGTGCTTTGGCAATGGGTTACCAATTAGGATAACCTTCATTGAATAATTGAACTACTTCGTTATGGGTGCGTACCCTGTCTCCAAAACCGAGCATGCAAAGAATTTCATTTCCTTCACGTGCACTTAACTTGAACCGTTTTAGAAGTATCACAATTAAGTAAATACTTAACAAAGACACTAGCTATATATGTTTAATGAAGACTAAGGAAAACTATCAGACAAATCAAAATGCCAAATTGTTATCACTGACAAGCCTCAAAAAAATTATCTGTTTCCATGATAATAAACAAGCCGCACAGTTTGAACACTTAATGTAGCTACTTTTTATAATTTAGCATTGTCAATGAATGTTATGATTTTTATACTTCATGGTCATTTTTCTCGAAAATTTTATCGTCACTTACATCAATTTTAACCTTGTTATTAGTAGATAAATACGCTATTTAATACTCCGAAATAAAACATGGGGGATACTATTTAAAAAAATTATGGATGATCTCATAATTGTTTGAAAAATGACCGGAAATCCTAAAAGAATATACAAAAAAATGCATAATTATTTTAATAATTTGACTTTTCCGAGCGATTTTTCAAAAAAAATTTAGACAGATTTTATTGAATTTACGAGTTACTTTACAAAACCACTGTATGTATATAAGCTGTAATGAGTTTTGAAAGGGTAAAATTAGCCTTTTTGTTTTAATTAATTTGGTTCAAATTTGATGGAATTTTACAGATAACTTTCAAAAACATCATTGATCCTATAATTTAAAGGACTTGTTTAGAACCGTTGCACTTTATTTCGATTTATATTGATTTACTTTGAATATTTATTTTTAATTTACTGTATGTATGTTTTTGCAGCATTTCTATCCGCAAACTTGTTGTTCTTGTATACTCTAGATTCATTTTAATTACAGTTTTATCAAGGGTTATATAACAACCTAAAGATGAATCACTACAAGTTTACGATATCGCTTATTAATTTGCTCACGTTTATAATAAGTCACAAATACGATACCTTTATAATTTAATACCGCGGTAATTATCTTTTTCCAATTAATATTCGTAATGTTAATTTATTTCTATTAACCATTATAATAAGCTGTATAATTTATATTTTTGATTTAGCTTGTTCCGAGACTTGTAAACCAAACAAATATTTTTGTTTGTTTTAGATAATTCGTCATGAATCACGTAATTGTTTTGTATTCAAATTTACTGTTAGAAAATACTAAACAAATTGTAATAATTATTTAACTTAAGATGATTAATTATCTGATATTTTTAATGAAGAACATCAGTAAGTGCCTTTATTTTTTGTCCTAGATATCAGATTGGCAATCATAAATACTGGTATTTGCCGGCAATTATAACAGAGTACATTCAAACAGCGTTCGAATAGTTAGTTACTTGCAGAGGATACTTTCAAACCTGATTTGAACAGTATCACATTAATTTAACCCGTAGCTGGTGATTTATAAGCGTATTAAACCGTTTGTAAGATACAAATTACTGAATCGAGGTTCTGGACTAAATGTGCGCATTTTCTCTTCAAATAATTAAGAAAAATTGCATACTTTCCAGAAGCACCGTTCTTTTCTACACTTTAACAGTTAAAGAATATTGATGCTCCAAATTTTCTAATTAAAACCAAAACAAGAATAGTTTGCTTTCGAATTGGTTAAGTTGAAACTGTATTTGTAGTAAAAGAGAGGAATTTGATTTTACATACAAATAAGCAGGGTTTAAATCCATGCGGATGAAAAATTTATATTTTCTTCATCCCGTCACCTAACCTGCTAATTGCGAGATAGAAAAGTTGCTTTTCGGTCTCTGTCATTCAATATTGTTGACGCCTAGTCCGTCACGTTTTACGGTTATAACCCAAGCAAACATCGTGATCTTTGTAAACAAGCCGATAGCACTTGAAATAATTAACTGCATCCACGAACATTACACAAAGTAAGAATTTGTTAGTAAACACGGATTCATACGTTTCAACGTCAATTTTGTGAAATCGATAATATTACTTGAAGGCATTACCGGCGTACGTCATCCGAGATACAATAGCTAGCAAATTAAAAAGTAAAGACATCTATTTTAGAGTAATAAAGGCAGAAAGCACGAAATAAGTTCAACTAAAGAATTCTGTAATTTTTAAATTAATTTTGAATATATTCCTTTATTGAATATCAATCCAATTGTGTTTATAATAAATTTGTTAAACTTCTAATGTATAATTATTATAAACTACATTGGTAATAAATGAATAAGCACAAAAAGTATGACAAGTATTAAAAACACATAAAAGGTGTTAGTAAAGTTTCCTAGAATCGATTACCAGATCTGTCTTAAATAAGTGTGCAAATTTGAGAAGGTATAAATATACAATTTCATAAAAAATAAATCATTTGTTAAATCAGTTTTAATTAATAATTTCAGTATAGTCCACCAGCAAATGTATATTGTAAATTAATATTAGTAACTTAGTAAAGCTCTGAAATCTTTCTGATTATAAACTGCGTGTATAAATTTTACATTTTAGTTTAAGCTGTTAAGCCATCACTTCAAACTCAAAGCCTTGGACCCACTTTCCGACTTCGGCGTTACCTGGGGCATAATATATGTAAATGACACCCTAGTTCGCTCCAAGCTGGGATTCATTACAAAGCATTGCCTATAACCGTTAGATATACACAAATTGGTTTAACAAAGGATTTTGAAAAGACTGATGTACAGAAAGAATAATTAGCATTAAAACACAATGTGCATAAAAATATCACAACTAAAGATTTAGACATGTAGCAGTAATGATGGTATCTAATTGGGATAATAACTGATCAATGATTCAATAAAGTCTATTATAAATGTGTACGAAATGCGTACATAATTTTTTCCCAACACAATATCATTTAGAAATAATTACCCGTCACCATTTAATATTTACGAATCCATGACAGTCATTAGCGAATTGAATGAATACATTACTAATCTAAACAAGTGAGAGTGTTTAACCCTTCATCACTAACGTACGGTCTAAGAAACCGGTTAAAGCGAAAATTGACTATAAATACCGAAATAATTAGAAGCGAAAAATGTGCGTTTAGGTACCTGCCTTGTTAGTGTTTGCATATACGTCGCACTGATAACTGGAATTGTGAGAATAAGTATTAGTGAGTTATAAAAGGAATTGGTGACTGAGACCGAGGTTAGTATTTGTCTTACAATAAATGCGTTATGCCAACTTTTTGTAGGTTTTGAAAGAATTTTTAAATATTAATTTTGTTGTCCAATATTGCGCAACATAAAAATTAAAATAAAAAAATCTTTGTTTAGTAATATTTTAATGTATATTGCTTGTTTACTTCAGATATAAAAAATTAATGTTAATGTTTCCATAATAAGCAAAAATTCAGGTTCTAAACAATACACATGTGTTATAAAATTAAAACGGAAGTATTTTAGTCAATTGTGTTCATAATATTGCGTTTGCGTTTGCAGAGTTGTTGAAGTGGCTCAATCAAATATGAAAAAGAGCAAGGTGAGCTTCTGAAATTATTAGATGAAGCAGAAATAGATGAAGAATGGTCAAATGGCGATGATGAAAGTCTTGGCGATGATGTAGTAGAACATATTGACATTCATATAGAATCGGAAGTGGACTTTTCTGACGAGGATGAAACAATTGTAGCGTAACACACTACTAATAGAATTCCATGTTTTATGGGTAAAGATGGAGTTACTAGGTGGAAGACACGTGTTTCCCTGCGAACAAATTCGAGCACGTTTGCACAATATAATAACTCAGATACCGGGCGTCAAAGGAGTAGCTCGTCAAAAACAAATCCCGCTAGAAATTTCAAGTTTATATTTTACAGAAATAATGCTAGAAAATATAGTTAAATATACAAATAGATACATAGAATCAAAAAATTATAGCCCGACCTACAGAACTGCTATGAAAACTGATGTAATTGAAATCAAAGCCCTCTTAGGATTGCTCTATATATCGGGTATAAATAAAAGCAATCATCAAAATGCAAGTGATTTAGAACGAATGGGATGTCAATGGAAATTTATCGACTAACCATGTCCTTGGAAAGGTTCTGATTTCTGTTGCGCAATATACGTTTTGATGATAAAGCTACAAGGAACAATCGGCTCAAATATGACAAATTAGCTGCTATACGAGAATTTTTTGACAGCTTTACTGCTAATTTACCCAAATATTGTTCTATGTCGCATTTCACAACAGTGGATGAATGCCTCAAGGTTTTCGCGGCAAATGCGGTTTTAGGGTATACATACCTAACAAACCACGTAAATATGGCATAAATGTGTATGTATTGGTTGATGCAATGATGTTTTACACCACGTCAATAAAAATCTAGGAAAGCAATTTGAAGGTCCATATCGTGTAGATACATCAAATATGGCCTTGGTTTCACGATTGTGTCGACCAATATCGGAAGCAAAAAGAAACGTGACTGTGGATAATTTTTTTACGAGCTTAAAGTTGGCAAATAAACTTCTACAATATCATAAGTTAACCATAGTTGGAACGCTAAGAAAAAATAAGAAGCAAATTCCACCACCTATGGTAAACGTGAAGCGGCCAGCCCAAACAAGTATGTTCGTATTTCAAGAAAACGCAACCCTAGAATCTTATGTTCCGCGAAAAAACAAGCTTGTATTGGTTTTATCCACGATGCATTTTTACTATAGTATTCACGAACTGACCGGAAGGCCAGACATCATTGTAGATTATAATAAAACCAAAAATGGCGTTGATGCAGTAGGTAAGCTCTTCGAAACCTATAACTGTGCCAGAGGTACTCGTCGTTAGCCAATGGTTTTATTCTATTGTGCAATGAATGTGGCAGGCATCAATTCGTATATCATTTATAAAAGCAATAACGCGGAACATCAAACCATTCCAAGAAAGGTTTTTTTGGGAAAACTAGGATATGATCTAATCAACGATCATATCAAACGTCGCAGTGCACAAGAAAATATCCCCAGGACAATTCGTCTTAGATTGACAGAAATATGTGGAGTACAGAATGAACATCAACCACAGAGGGAACAAACGCATGGAAGGTGCAGCTACCGTTCTTCCAAAAAAAAGCAGAAAATCTAGATTTAATTGTTATCAGTGCTCTAAATTTATGTTTTCAGAACATTTAACTCCTATTTGTAACGAATGCATGAATATAACAGATGTCTAAAAGTGGTGTGGAGATGTAAAGTTCATGAGCGAATGCAGAGTAGCTTAATAAAATAATTTTTGTTCCTGATATTTTTTTTAATATTATATGTTTTCTGCACCTATTTTAGTGGATAATTTACAACTATATAAAAAAAAGTTCGTTTGTATACTGCTGTGACGTAAATTGTAGTGTTTTTAAATTTTTTATAACATTTATTATCATATTTTGTTCATTTAGAATAAAACATATCAGCTAAATAGAGTTGAATATTCTTTATTAAAATCCCAAAGCACATCACTTAAATTAAATTTAAAACCATTAGCAGTGGCATTCAAAATATTGGTTTCAGAGTCCGATGTTGGCATTAATGCTCAGTTAGAACACGTTAGTAGTTAAACGTTAAATAACTGTTAAAGTTACGCGATATTCAATACAGACAAATGTCAGGTATTTTACCACTTCATGACCATGGTTTACTTTTCGTTTAAGCTAAAATTCATGGGCAAACAAAGTTTAATTTTATTAAGTAACGTCTGTACTTGCTAAAGGGCTTCCATATTAGATACAATATACAATGTCAAAGTTAAGCAAAGCAATGTAACTGCGATCATAATAACTTAAAATAAATTATAATTGGCTGCTAAGTGGAATCTAATGTGGAATGTAATGACGATGCAATTTATGTCTATTAGTTAATTAATAAAACGATTCAAGGATAACAATTAATTTAAATACATAAAATGAAATACGTGTTTAGGGAATCAATGTGAACCTAGTTTCAATATGTTTAGTTTCTTAACAAAAGGGTTCATTCTCACTACTATCATTAGATTAGGGGTGGTAATAAGCACTAATCGTTTTAGTTGTATTTACCGTATCCTAAACTTATGCTAGTTAACGATAGTTGCATATGTTGGTTTAGTAAATGAACTTTTTGCCATTACGAGTCGCCTATGCGAACTATTTTAATAGGTATCATTCGGCTCGAAACCGATCTACGAGTTTCTTCATAAATTTTTAAAACGGAATGTGAGCAAGAAAACCCATTTTACACATTGTAACATAATTAGAAATAATAAAAATTCCATAGAGCATTCTAGAACATGCCAGAAAGTTCGATCGAACTAAGCCAAGTCATTTAATCACAAATGACTCATTACTGTAATTGATATCTAAATAAATTCGGGTTTCCTTAATGTTCCGGAACTTCTCCTTTCTACGTATATAAATAGTTGAATAAATTCCTTTATCTTTTAGTGCCCCTAAGAATCTTGTCTTGATAAATAAATGGAGATATGAACGTTTATTAGTAGTGTACTATAAAATAAATATTCAAGTTAAAAGCGTATAAATAAATAGTTGTAATTTAGTGAATATAAATAAAGATTTTTGAACAATTGACTAATTTCATTACAATATAAAACTGTTTGTAATCTTACTACTTCTCAAAATTAAAGTAGAGAAGTGATACTGATTCCTAAATAATTTTGACTACTTAAATATATTTATGAGAATCAGATTATTAAATATATTTTAAGAACACAACTGTACCAAAAAACGACATTTTTTATCATAAACGTCAAGGAAACTGCTATATAGAGTCGAGAAATTTAATTCCTCTATCTTTATAATTAAAGCTTTGGCAATTTTTATTATGCTACTTTTATTTCCTTCGCACATAGATTTTCAAACTAAAATTTCTAATCACTAATTAATATTTGGAATGATAAAATATCATTTACCTTAATTTTAGTAATTATGCGATTATTTATTATCTGACACTAAGCTATTCTTCAATGCAATTCCATACAAGAATCGATTATAAGATTAAAATTTTAAGCTATCCTATAAAATTCTTCATGGCTATTTTAATTCAGAATATTTCAACGGTTTTATATACTGGAATATTTCTAATTAAAATTTTTTATTACAGATATACGTTTCAATCGCGTAAATTAATTTGTTTTACAATTTAAATTATTTAGACATGTCCTTTCTATTGTTTAATTTTTAAATTATTTGTTTAATCACAGCAACTCCCATTATGCAGTTTTATTAACTGCCATGTTTTTCTTATTTCCTTTCCGTTTAATTTTTTTTTATGCGTAAACCCTTGATATTATATCAAAATACTTTACTCTCATTTCTATTTTTTAAAGTGTTAAGGGTTAAAGTTTGTGCAACGTTTAACCATTCCTGCTTTCATTTATTTCAAACGTTATGCACGCGTATCCATTCGCTTAGGTATGTAATATGTACTCTTTACATAATGTTCTCTATGTTCCGTGCTGCCTTAGTTTGTATTTCTATTCCAGTCGAATAGATTATATTATGAATTTTGTGTGTGAAGTAAAATTACTATTAACATTTTTCTTAAAGTATTCTAAATACCTACCCTACTTCTTTTCGGTTTCTTAATAGTTCATACTTTGGGTGTAATTTAACACTAAATCGCCGGTTTGGGTTTTGATATTCTTACATTGAAATGATTCAATTCCTATCCGCATGCGTGTACTATTGCTGTCGAGAAAACGCCTGATTTTCTTACACGGGGGACAAGTTGATGGGTGATCGTCTCTCTGGCTACTCATTACGGTGGAGATGCTGTTGAGAAAACGCCTGGTTTTCTTATACCGTAGACAGGTCGAGGCCGCTCGTCTCTCTGGCTATTCATTACGGGGAAGATTCTGTCATCCTCCATTCCAGAAGTTCACCATCCTCAATTGCGATAATGTTGGAATTGATGCTCTAGAAGGTTACCATTTGACCTCTCTTCCGACTTTTAGTACTAATACTGATTCCGACAATTACAATCCTCGAATAGCATGTGGCAGGCTACGTATACAGCTTTATTTAAATTATTGACTATTTTAGTCTTAAATTTGGTGATCGTGTAATATAATTGATATATTTTTATGTTTTAGGAAGAGCAAATCATGTCTTATCTTTCAGTTTAGGCCAGAATTGTGCAAGGTGACACAGAATGGCGTGAATTTTTAAACAATACACAAAAACCAAGAGTGATGGGAGAAAATTAATTTACTAATAGTAATTGAAACATTAAAACTTGCCATTTACGAATCTTTTGAAATGAGTAGTGGCAGCCGTGAGCAGGTGGCAGCACTGCGGGAAAGTGACTGTGAGCTAGTAAACACACCGCCATTTCAGTAACCATGGATCAGTGGAACGGGCAACAGGGTGCGCTAACCATAAAAATGTTTTATAAAAACAGTGATAGTTTGAAAGTTGCGCAGAGTGAGTACCAACGTTTTTACAACTTAAGATGTCATGATGGATTAATAATTTTGAAGAAACTGGATCTGCTTTAAAAAAAGAAACCAACAGGATGACCGAAAAGGGCTCGTTCTGCACAGAACATTGATGTTGTACGCGAGTCTGTCTTACGGAGCCTGCGGCGTTGCATCCGTAAGCAAGCAGCTGCGGTTCAAATGTGCCGGGAGAGTGTTCGCAGAATTCTTCATTTAAATTCAGAATTTCATCCATATAAGCTGCAGATATGCAAGAAATGAAGGAAAGCGATTACCAGTTGCGATTATAATTCTGTCAACAAATGATAACTAAGATAAACAATGACGATGAATTTCTAAGCAAGTTGTGGATGTCAGATGAAACCCATTTTCATCTCACAGGTTATCTTAATAAACAGAACTACCGATAATGGGCAGACATAAATCCTAAAGAACTTCATGACACCCCTTTACACACTAGCAAGGTGTACTGTTTCATTACATGGGATCATCGGACCTTATTTTTTTGGAAACAAACGGGTGATCACAGTAACTGTCAACGCGCATCGTTACGTGGAGATGTTACAATCTTTCGTTACACTTGAATTGAACAGTTTCCTACACGTTCAAGAAACCTGGTTTGAAGAGGATGGTGCGACATCACGCACAGCACGGGAATCAATGGAAGCTGTACGAGTATTGTTCGGTAACCATGTGATCTCAAGATTTGGTAACGTTTCCTGGCCTCCTAGATTTCCAGACTTGTCCGTTTCTGACTATTTTTTGTGGGGTTATCTCAAAACTAAAATGTTCACGATTCCACCAAGAACTGAGTTAAAACAGAGAATTCGGGATGAAATTCAGGGTATCCCAGCTGGGATGTTGCAGCGGTCAATGAGGAATCTCAACCGCAGATTTCAAAAATACATTCGTACAGGAGGACGCTATCTAAAGGACGTAATTTTTAAAAAATGATAAATTGCATTAATGTTTCTTAAATGGCAAGTTTTAGTGCATCAATTACTATAAATCGAATGATTTTCTTTCATCACCCTTGGTTTTTGTGTATTGTTTAAGAATTGACGGAGTTTTTATATTTGTTAGGTACCTCTACGTTACTTTGAGGGCATTCAAAATCATTCGTTTCATTTTTAAGTAAATAAATATTCCATCTATGAACTTAACATTTGCCTTTGCAAATTATATTGAAATTTAAATTATCTATGTCGGTTACTGGGCCTTAAATTAAAAGTAACAAGTGAAACTATTTAGTATTCTTTTAATTGCCTGCGTTGTACTCGACATTTCTATCTGTATTAAAACACTAAAACACAAACTTTGCGGTTACATGCTAAAGTACATTTTTTAACGTGAAATGTAATTCAGTTGATATTGCTAATGACACTCAAACTTTATTTATTTTCCTTTTTTGTATTTACGGATGAAATAAAACCATCATCTGCCTTTTATACTATTTCCCTTATCTCTCTAAATACAGTTTTCTCTTTCATGCTTTTACATAATCGTTTAACTGTAGATCGCTACGTACTGTAACTTTTGCCTATAAGCTATAGCCCTCTCATACTTTCCCTGTTTATGTATCTCGGTAGATCACTTCGCTTCAATCATAGTTATAAACAACGGTATGTCGCCTAATAAACAATTTTGCCTTCTTTTATTGTTCGCATTTACCAATTGTCCTCGTAATAACAGCACAGGTAAATTTTTGGATTACGAGCAGTCGACTCTACATTGATTTCCTCCGTAGTTCTTGAGCATATCTTGGTGTATCTGAACATTCATGCCGTTTTTTATTCTATTATCGAGTTTAATTGTGCCAAATCGTTTATTACGTTTAATAATCTTTCCAATTCATTACACTTATAAAAAATCTGGTGTGAGACAACACACGACTTTCTCTTACACAGTTTAAATTTAATTTGAACTTATTTACGTAAGTGACTTTCCTATACACCAAAAT
>JAHWXV010200554.1:0-22047 GCA_024586415.1 Phrixothrix hirtus | reverse complement strand
CATCAACATAACGTAACCATTTTTTTGGTTTTAAAATAGCTTTATTAAGTGCTAAATTTTCAAACTTTTCCATGTAAAAATTAGCAATCACCGGGCTAAGTTTCCATAAATATTTAATTGCTATTTAGATTGTTCATTATTCTGTTATGTATTATTCTATTATGTATAAAAAGCTGCAATAAAAATAAAATATGTTTAGGGTTTCTAATTATTGCTTGCTAAAGAAGTATAATTTGGCTGGTTTGTAGTTGGGATTTCCTGATATAAAGTTAATAAATTTTTCAGTTATTTACACAAGGTAGATTCTGGAAATTTGTAGCATCAGAATGCTTCTTCATTTTCATTTCCATTTCCATCAAGTGATTTGAATCAGTGGTACACGTGTACTTATGGACATCGCATTTATAAGACAGTGCAAGATAAGCCTGTGGTGTTAAGCTAATAGGAAGTTGTTCGGGTGCTTCAAATAGTTACCAAATTTCATTTTGCTATTTCTCGGGTCTTACGGAATATATTTACAAAATTTGTTTACATGTTAATTTCTAATAAAGCTAGCTTAGTAAATATACATGTAGCTTTTTCGCGGACTTGCCCATCAATTTGGTATCGAATCAACACAGAACAACTTTCTTTCTATTTCTGCATTATCTACTATGCTTAAATTACGACAAGCAATACTATTTAGAACTTATCTGAAAAGTTATGATTATATTTTTAATTCAATATCGTCTGAAATATATTTAGTTTTTAGCATCCATATCAATATAAATCCTTAACCTAAACGCGCTACCATCGCTAGAGAATATACGTATCAGATATCAAGGTTGATACAAAACTATGATTGTTTTTATATTATACAATATGTTAAAATGCAGGAAACAAATAGTTTTGTTTCAAGTTTATTTAATTTAAATGATCATCGCTAACATATAATGGTTACAACATATATAAGAAATTAAAAATATTGGTCCATCGAGACCCGGACGAACATTTAAAATATTGGGAAGTTTGGAAGTTTTAATACGTGCGAACAACTGCTGTTCAATGGTTGCACAGCGTAACATGGTGGATCTATCATATTTACCTGGTTATAAATAATAGGCTTCAGTCACCCGTTTTTCTCTCTATTCATAATTTTACCTTACATGTTTTAAAATTGATTACGTATCGATTTATTTGCTTATTTTATTATATTCGTAAATTTATTTAAATACATATTGATCGGTTGGTTGTGTTTAATTGGTAGTTTACGTTGCCATAGATTAATGAAATCTCAACTAAAGAAAGTATTAGGAATCTAATCATACATCGCGCTACGTTAAAGTAACGCTTAACTATCCTTGATAAATACTTTTAAAATGCAATTTTGGCTACTCAACAGGAGGGTCATATAATTATAGACACGGTTGCAATTGAAATTTGGGTTAAATTCGAGGATGTTCGGTTCGAATTAGAAACAAATATTGGAGATAGCGAACTTCCGGAACTGTTTGGTTATAGGCAAGAATTCCAGGATTACTTTTTTGAGTTAAAGGCAAAGGCGCAAAGTTTACGAAATTCGTTCAATTAGAAATTGACTCGGATTAAGGAGTCAGACAGTGATAGCTTCCTACAGAGGGAGTCCACCATAACGAAGTTGTTTATCATGAGTTGAATTGCCAACATTACATATTCCTTAATTTAGCGGTAGTTATGATTTATGGCTAGAATTTTGTGACAACTTCATTTCCTTAATACATAGTAATGTAGATTTAAATCTCATTAATGAATTTCATTATTTAAGAGTCATTGAGAGGGAATTGAAACAGGTGATAAAGTCACAGATATTAGTCCAAACAACTATGTCCGTGCTTGGCAATTTCTTAACAACAGGTACGATAATAAAAGGTTGTTGATTAATAATCACATAAAGGCGTTGTTTGACATGGAACGAATTCAATCAGAATCTTCAAAAAACCACGCACTTTTTCTGAAAATATTGAAAAGTATTTAGGTTCCTTGGAGACGTTAGGTCAACCAATTGACAAGTGGGATACGCTAATGACTCACGTAGCTAGTTTAAGGGTAGACAGCTTCACACAACGTAATTTGGAGGAACATCCAAGCGGATCCGCACCTCCAACTTTGAAGGAGTTCAAGGAATTTATTAACAAGAGAGCAGACTATTCAGAAAATCTGGATCTTAAACAATCTAGTGCAAAATCAGTAATCAACCTAAAACTTGAAGAAACCTCACGGCAATTGTTGATTGCTAAGCAAGCTCAAAGTTCGATTTGTCAAGCAGCACATTCAGTATACAATTGTCGTGAATTTTTGTCGATATCTTTAGAGGATCGAGTAGAGCGGGTGAAGGCATTAGGTCTATGTTTAAATTGTCTACCTCTCGGTCATATTTTAAGTAAATTCACAAATAAATGCTTGTGCAAGGAGTGCAACTTGAAACAAAACACCATTCTACATTTCCGAACTCAGTCTGAAGGGTATAAACAGCCAAAAGAGATGGTTGAGGGGAAGGTTAGCCTGTGTTCAAAATACAAGGGTTTTTAATGACTGCTGGGAAAAGTTTTCGTCGTTTCATACGATAACCGTAACAAACTACACAACATTAGAGAAAGTTTAGAATTGCGGTTCCCAAACTTCATATATTTCTTCGGAACTTTTTGAAAAATTATCATTAGAGTTGATGCTAGGGACAATTAATGCCATCGGAGCTAGATATCACACATCACGGTTCGTTGGCAATGCGAAATTAAGATACAATCTCCCCATAGCTCAATCAGCTTGAGATTGAGCTGTTTGGTCATCTCAGGTATTTCAAGTTCGATCCCAGAATAGTCATTTAATCCGTCGTCTTTGAATGTTCTGAGTCACATTCATTTGGCAGACCCATACTTTAGTAAGCCAAGAAGAATTGACTTACCAATAGGCGTCGATGTTTTCTGGAAGCCGTTGTATGCAGTGTAAATCAATTTAGGTAGCGATTTTCCGATTTTGGAAAAGACAAGGTACGGATGAGTTATCGCAGCACCATTAAGTAATGGCGGTAAATTATCTTCTAGAACATCAACACGGTGTAATTTCTGTCGTGATTCATTATTAAATCAACAGTTAAGTCAAGTTTGGCATTTCGAGAAAAATGTATTATCTAATAGAGCCTGGTTGCAGAGTGAGCTAGAATGTGAAGAGTTATTAAGAAAATGGTTTCTCATGACGAGTTAGGTGAATTTGTAATATATATATACCCTTGAAAGGTAGCTCAAGTTTTCTCGGTGAATCATGGTCATACGCAAAGAATCAGCTATTGTCTTTAACGCAAGCATGGACGCGACCCTTCCTTCAAAAAGAGGTATGTTGAATGCATAAACGACTACAACAGTTAACAGTTAACATTGAGGCGGCGGAGGATATTGTATACTGTCTTCTACACCATGCCATTCTTAAGTAATTCAATGAATCAACAAAATTTCGAGTCGTATTTGATGGTTCAGCTTCAACCTCCAGCGGTTACTCATTCATTGATCTACAACGTATCGGGCCCATGAGGAAAAACGGTCCAATTTCCATCCAATTGCGTTTTCGACAATATCAACTCGTTGTTACAGCCGACGTTTTGAAAATGTATGGTCAAATATTGATACACGAAGGTTAACGTCACCTACAAAGAATTTTATAGTGAGAAAATTTTTCTTTACCAATCATTACTTACAATTTGAGCACGGTCTCATATGGCATTTTCAGTGCTTCATATATAATAATAAAATCTTTATTTCTAGACGTATAAAGAAATAAATGCGCATTTCCTATAGCAAGGGAAACAAACCATCAGATGAGATTTTTACGTCGAAGGTCTTCTTACAATTGAAATGCTGAAACAAATAAGTGCAGATGTCAGTGGTATTTTACAAAACGGTTATTTCGAATTGAATTTGAAATGTTCCATCAGTATTGAGCGAAATTGATCCATCAAAGTCGTTGGAACACAAGCTGAATCCGTTAGGCGCAGGAAACCTTTCTTAAAGCTTTAGGAGTTGTTTGATCCACAAGTTTGGACCGCTTTGTTTACGACCTTCAAGTGGGTAAATCTGTAGTTCAGAGAGTCACTAAACGGTCGATTTTATCCAACATTGCTAAAATCTTTGACCAACTAGAGTTACTTGCATCAGTGGTTACAATTGCTAAATACATTCTTCAAGAGCTTTGGTGTTTTAAGTCGTCTTGGGATGAAGCCCTTCCCTCAGATCTCAATTACAAGTGTTTTATCTTTTGAAACGAATAGCCGGCATTAGGCACTTTTCAAATTACACGTTTTGTGCTTCTACTTGCAGCGACCAGTATAAAACTTTACAGCTTCTATAATGCCAGCAAAAAGTCTTAAGGAGCATGTATTTACCTCAGGTCTTTTTAGTCAGAGTGCGTTAGTGTGTACTTGGTCCTCATTTTGATGGTCACTTTCCGATGCCATTTTCAAGGTCATTTTATACGTCAGATCCGTACTCATTTTTAAGGCTAATAATGTCCGAGGGTACTCTTTTTAAAGGTCATTCGGATACAAGGTTATGCTTTGTACCACGGTCAATCTTTTATCAAGACCATTTTTAGGAGATTAATTAAATAAAATGATTTATAGTGAATGTACAATAAAGCACACTAGAATTTCTTCAAACTATTTCATTCAAGCAGAATACATTATTTTATTTATATGGAATTTACTGCTACTTACGTAATCCCCATGATAAGTATATAATAATATTAAAATTTATAAAATATATAAACAATATAATAATATGTTGTTTGGGCAAGATTTCCTTTTATTTTTTTTTTATTAGCATTATTTCCTTTGTGCTGAATGAACGTATCAACTTTATGGTGGTAGTTGTAGCATGGTAGTTGGCAATATTGTTGGTTACTTCGCATAATTTAGTCATACCTTCTACGTCATCTTCCTGAATCCGTTGCAACATGTATTCGCCAGCCTCACATGAAGAAGTTAGTCTCAATACTCCAACTTCAGCTACGAAAATGATAATTAACTTCACTTTAACCTTTTTCAATGAAGTTTACTGTAAGACTAATCTTTCGTACGATTGTACGCACTATGTACTGGTTTTGCCAATCGACAATTTGGGGAAGATGTATCGGTCCTCATTTTGTAGGACACGGTCCGAGGTAATTTTGTGAAGTCATTTTTCAGGTCAGCGACGTATTCATTTTCAAGACCAATAATTTTCAAGGTTACTCTTTTCCTAGGTCACCTGGATTCAAGGTTATGCTTTGTATCAACGCCAAACTTTGTCGTTTTAAATTAAATTAACTATTGCACAACTTACCTACAATTTGGTGTAGATTTTAAGTTTATTGATATATTTTTAAAGCGGCTAATACATGTTTTAAACATAATTCATGTTTTATATTTAGATTAACTTTAAATTTAGATATGATTGTTAATTGTGGGACCACCATGAAGAATGTAACATTAGTTAAAGATATTTACTTGAAGATAATTCAACATCGTTAATCATTAATATTATTCAAAACCAAACTTCTAAAATAAAAGGAAATTTTAGGTTATATATTCGATATTGTCACATATTAAAATTTATTTTCATTTGTTTTGTAAGTTTAGTTCGTTTTAAATTGTCATACGAGCATTTTAGAAAATTCTGCAATTTAAATTAGATGTTCTTCAAAGCAGATGTGCTTGAATTAATGAATATTATACTATAAATGTTGTCCATTTATTGCAATTGAAGCAGTGAACTAAATAAAGTCTTTTTCTTTATAGTACATATTGTGAAACATGGATTGCAAAGAAATCAACCCCGAATATTTTTGTTTCAAATATTACTCTATTCAAATTTACAAGGTGACTATATAAATTGTATACAATAGGTAAACTACAAATTTCTGATAAATTTGAGTGATAAAAGCAAGCAGGTTCAGTCTTAGCTGTCCGGAAAAGCTTTCTTCATCGATTTCAAAAACGTCCGGAACGAATTTTCTTATGTAGTAAGCTTGTTCTCGTCCTTTTTACATAAACAGCATCTGCATTTTTAAGTAAACGTTAAAGAATATTCGGAAAAGTGTATGGGGCTAAAAACCCCCTTCTAAATCTATACAATTATGATTGTGAAATAACCAATTTGCCTGCTTTCCAAATTCCATATCCAGCTCTGATATAGGTGAATGGTGATTTAAATATGCAATATGATACTTGTGAACCGTCGTTAACACCGAGATCTTTAGGCGTAAATATATTTTTGATGTCTTAATTCCCTTAACATCAACTATGATCACTATCATGCTAAAACTACAAGTGAGACATTAACTTGACCGAAGATACATTTTATAGCTGTCTTTGCTACATTTGTCAAAGCATTGTATGCGAAAACACGATCATGTAAAATTAAACAATATGCTGATATATTTTGAGGAATATTGGTTTTTGTTTCAATTTCTATTCTTAACACTACAGCTTTCTTCTGCATTCGATCTTTTTGATTTGAACAATCAATTACAACTAAGGGTGCAATATATTTAAATATCTTTGATTATTTTTCCCATAATAAGAAGTTTAAAATTTGGAATGTAAATCATAATTTGTGACGAAATGATTTTTTGAATAGTTTATGTTTAAATTATTGTACATGTATCTATCGCTGTTAAGATATGCTTTAACATTTTGAATATCGCATTGATCAAATCTGCTCATGTCTTTAGTGACTTTGTTTTTTCGATCCGTTTGAGATCAAATTATTATTTAACGCGGCGACTCCAAAGTTGCTGCAGTTTTGAGGGCCCACGTAGTTTATAGGTTTGTTGTGTGGCAGAATGAACATTATTTTTTCGACTTCTAAATGCCACATGCGTTTCTACATTTTTATTGATGTATCGCGTAAGAGTAGTTCTTCAGCAAGATCGACAGTTATATGTGGTATTTTCCAATATATTTTGTCGAGGTGCAATTTAATGGCTTAATGGGTAGATACTAGAGCATTGTTATCAGAATTACTTCGTATTAAAACTACCGATTGTCCCATATACAAAATTATCTTTTGGTAATCATCAGTGAATCCCAAGAGCGTGTTCAAAGGTATGCAAACGTTAAAATTCCCTAAGGCGTCTGCTATATTTGTATTGCTGTTAGGAAACCAACCGGCATTTTCACTTCTTAAACTATCAGCGGAATTATATGGCAAATACCCCTTCATTGTAGATATTGGTCCGACTCTAGTTATAGAGTCGATCACTATACCATTAATTTCATACCGAATTTCACTAAATAAGTATGCAATCCCATTATTAAAGAATTTCGCTATTTTGATACTGTAACATCCTATTTTAATGATCGACCCTCCACATACAGATAGTTTTGTGAAGGTAGTCAGGTCTTATTGTATTAGTATAAGAATTTTATCATTATTTCGGAAACAAGTTATATGTAGTTGATAGGTATGTACTTTACACCTCACAATGAAATTGTCAACGGGTCCTTCTTTATTAATATTTATTATATTCATTGTATCACCGTATATCCCAGCGAACGAAGAAACCCTTTATTGTATTCTGGTAACTGTGCGATAGCTTATCGCCTTATAACCATTCTGCAGATTGATCGTAGTTTTTTATAACTAACATTCGAATTGTATGTGAACACCATCGCGGACGGTTTTCAAGTGAAGACCTACTGTGAAAGCTTCACCTCTAAATTTAACGAGGTTTCCATCTTGATCCAGAACTTTAATGGTTATATGTGAAATAGTTTTAACATTAATTGGTAAATAAGTCACGTGCTTTGGAGATTCAATTACCTTATATCCAGCTGGGACACTCAAGAAGAAATAATGTACCATATGTGCTGCGGATTCTCTCGTGCAATTACCACTGTAATGCTACAATCGATTGAAATTCAATTCAGTTTTATAATTTCAATGGGATATTACGATGTATGAGTGACAACAGGCATTAGAATTTCATTCTTGAATCCTAAATGTTTCTCGATAGGGGTTTTCATTGGAAAGGGGATTACTCACTCGCTGTAATTGATGCTTTTAAAGTATTGTTATTTGCTCTAAGTTCCACAAATACACGAGATTTTCTATCCAGTTTAGAGTTTGTATTTGTTTATAACGGAAACTTCGTTTTACCCTTCAGGTATGTAAATTGTATTTTTGCCGGACTTGAATATGTTATTTTTATTTGTTACGTTAGGTATAGTGTTAAATGTCTCAAAATTAGTTAATTCCATATCACATGGCTTATTTGGATATAATATAGGAGAATTAAAGTTCATTTTTAAAATAGACTTATTCCCAGAGAAAATGAAAGTGTAGGACATTTCTTTACAATTATTGAAACGACACTGACAAAGAAGTTACTTAGCATTAGCACCAAATGTCCGCAATTATATGAGTTCAGTTTTTGCACATTATCGAAGTTATGGTTTACCTTTACGTTACTGTCGCTGTTAAAATAGTGAGTCAGCCCTAGTGGAGGTTTAAGTTGATCAATACTATAGGAATATATTACTTGATTGCATTTTTTCGTATATGCTGTCCAATGAGTGCGCACCCCCAATTTATCGTCTAAGTTAGCAATGGCACATTCATGTCTATGTGCTTTCTTCGGTAAGTGAATGTGCATAAATACTCCTCTAAAATGTGCATCTTTAATATTTTTACATAGTATTTTAAATCAATGGTGGTCCGTGCGCGAAGCGATAGCTTTATTGGTAGTTTTTTATGAAAATTCTAAATGACACCGAATTATAGCCTTATTGTGCCCTTTCGTTTTTCTCTAATTCTTTGTGTCATTTTTAGCTACGTTCACGCTTTTCATAATAGCGTCGGCTCCTCCACTTAAGTTACGCAGTGCCCCTAGGGCTGCAAATAGGGGCATGAGAGGTAAAAACCCACCTCTTTTGGGAATTGGAACTATTCCTTGCTTTGGCGTGCTAATATTTCTATGTTTCAAAGCAAATGAAGCTTTTCTAATTGCTTCATTTGTATTTCAGGGGTGTCCCATGCCCATTCGAGCCAATCAAATAGTTTTACTGAAGCTAATCCTGATATTGTTTTACCCTTCAGAACGGTGCTTACTGCCAGAGCTACGGCTATCTCCCCGAATCTGGCATCTTTTGATTTAAATCGACCCCATGCTTTTTGAAAGTAATTCGTCAGATTTGTGACGATCCACTAAACTTGTTGGTATGGAATACGAAATTTCATGTACTTTAAAGGTTTCATCTAATTGATTTCTTGGGTTGTCTCTACGAGCCAATCACTTCTCTAAATCGGTGACCGGTCCGCAAAAACTGTAACCCAGTAAGTGCAACACTATCGCTAACTTATTAATGACGGTGTTGAAAAATCCACAACGTTTTTAAATTACTCTTCTGCGTTGCACTAAACACACTATTCTTACAACTACTTGGAAGTAATTAATGAGATTTAGGTGTATGATACAAATATATAATCCGTTTAAATAAAACATTAGTAAATCTTTGTAGCGAATAATATGCATTTTTTGCACAAAAGGAACGTTTTACAATTATAAGTGTTGAATTTCGTTTATTAGATGTTGACAATAAACTACCCATTCCTTACAAATCTCAATTTCGATTATTAAGAGCAACAACAAAATCATGATACCTGTACTTT
The DNA here is from genome assembly GCA_024586415.1 of Phrixothrix hirtus. Classification (NCBI taxonomy): domain Eukaryota; kingdom Metazoa; phylum Arthropoda; class Insecta; order Coleoptera; family Phengodidae; genus Phrixothrix; species Phrixothrix hirtus. The sequence goes on along the minus strand of JAHWXV010200554.1, from coordinate 12,391 downwards.
AACTAAAATATTTCAAAAGCATGGTAAGCTGTTGCGCGGAGCTAAAAGATGTTTAATTACTTGAGGATCGGGAGATGAAGAAACGAATATAATCATATCATTAATCAAACATCCTAACAGTTTGAGATTCACTAATGTCTACTTATAATCCAAATTAATTCATCAACAAAAATACGTGTATTTGATGGAACCTTTGGCGGCGATGGATAAAATAAAATATTTTGAATCTGAAGACGGCACAAACATTATTTAATCTAAGAATGTAAAAGTTATTTGACGATATCACATTTTAAAACCAACACGTTATAAGGGAGTGTTTTTGCTTCGATCGAGATAAAAATGTAAATGGTTTTGTTGCATTCAGCTATTCCATAACAGCTTTTGAGGGATAATTTCAATTTTATTGTTATATTTATACAGGATAACACAAATTTGAAAAACATGTGTGACAAACACATAATAGGTGACGACATTTAACAAGTTCAAAGAAATGTGCTCAAATTGTTCGAAGTAAATTGTTACGAAGTTACTTGATTTATCGCGGAGTTATTTAAATAGGGGTGTTAGTTGCTGTTTATTCAACATGATTAAGGACGGGAGGTCTCGTAACTAACTAGGATTAAAGGAGCACATCGGAAGAATAAGTTTATGAGTTTATTAGAAGTAAAGCAAAAAGTTAGCCATTTTAAAGCATTAAAATAAATGTTTAAGACTTACATACACTTTGACATGGCGACTTGGAACACTACGCGTACTTCGGTAACCATGTTTTCTAATTGGAGTCGTACGTTCTGTTAGTTAGTGTTCACAGACGACATATCACCTCTTTATGTAGCTAACGGCGCGTGTACAACCACAGCTTGGTTATTAGTAATTATTTGAGGAAAGCTTCCCGGAATGGCTTCAAGAATAGGAAACCAAAAATGCATTTAATGAATAAGTAAAGTGATAATCTATCACTCCAAACTAAGAACCAATAATTCCCCGAATGATAGGTCATGAATTACTTATTTGAATAATTAGTAAGTTCCCATTTTGATAAAATAATTTATGAATTAATTTATGGAAAAATTTTGAATTAGGACTATTTAAATAAAATAACATATATTTATTAATATGATAATACCTTTAGTGACAACATGCACGGTTTCTTGGTTATAGAAAAAGGCGGAGACATGAACTTTGGACGCTACAGCAAAGGTTTCAATTGCTATATTAATTTCTAAACATAAATTTAATTAGTCATGATGAATTTGGAAACTGGCGAAGGACTTAATGAAAACAAAAATATGAAAGTTTAAAAGCGGACCTTACGGAATCTGAACTTGAAACACGAGCATTAAAACAAATTGCCTAACCGCCCAAAGGTTTTATAACGACGATTAAAGGTAAAAAATTTAAATACAGGAAGACTAAAAATAAAGAGGTGGATAATTACGCTTCAAAACCTCTTTACGAAGATTCGCCCTATCTAGAAAGGGGAAGTGGTAATCCTAGAAGCGTAGCTCACATTGGAAAATTTGCAGACAGAGCTCGACGAGGAAGGTACTAATCCGGATTTTCAGGAGTATTTGAAACAACTAGTACATTTAGCTAAAATATACGTAGAATGACTATTCAGAGATAATAGAAAGGAGTACGATCATTACTATGGTGTACATTATAATGTACTATTATATAAATTCGAATTGGCTGGTTTTAAGTTAGATTTTGAAGGACAATATTTAATTATAATAAATCGTCTAACGAGAAATTTAAGCATAAAATGTACACTGAGTCTCTATGAGTGAGTATTCAAGCGAGATCCTCTAACGCATACACCGAAATATGAATATGCTTACAGAGATATACTAATCCGTATTAATGCGGTGCGCCAACGTTATGTTGCAAGCGGTAGACTTACTGAAACTGGTAAAATGTACTCAAATACTATAAAGCGGCTTTTACAAATGCAACCGGCTCATTCTACACCGATGCACCAATCATTTTAATTGCCTACATGATCCCAATCAACTGAACCAAAAACGAAAGGGGCCGATTTGCACATTTTAAATTTAAATAACAAACGATTATAGTTTTTTCCTTGGCGTCAACCCAATAAATCGGTAAATTGATTGAAAACATTTAAATTCGAGATGCGCTGGATATACTGAATTTACCAGCGATATAATTTACATCATTTACGAATTAAGACCGACGAAGATTTTAAAATAAAGCATACATACTCATAAATGTCATACTATACATAAAACTCTAAGTAAGTGCTTAAAATGTGAGTGTAGATAAATTTGGTCGACATCTATATAGTCACTATACACAGAAGTTACCTCAATTTTTGTCAATATACGTAGCCAAGGATATATCCGAATTACGCTATGAAACACTACTATTCATCTTAATATCAGGTTGTGATAAGTAAGGAAATGGTTTAATCGTTAATAGCACTACTAAATACAATAAGCATAATTTTTCTTTGAGAACGGTTGTAGTTACAAGCGTAGTAAAGAATTTCAAAAAATACAAACTCTACATCAACGATAATGAGTACACAGAATCTTCAATAATTGGAATGACTTTGAAATCAGGTGACGGGATTATATTTCAAGACCCCACTAAGTTATTCGGTAAACGCAGCACATTTGCGTTCGAAGGCGTTCTACAAGTTCTTGTATTTTCAAAGTGAGTGTGGAACAAGTAATTGTAGAAGAACTTCAAAAACCTGTTCGCACACACTCCAAATGGAGGCCAGTCATAGGCATAGATGACCATTTTAAAATAGACTTAGTTGAAATGGTACCACATTCAAACTTTAATAGAAGATACATACACATTTTAATTGTGATCGATGCATTTTCAAAATGTGCATAGGCGCAACAGGCTAAATAAGAGACAGGAGAAGATGTGGCAAGTGCTATAAAGAAAATATTTTATTCATCGAAAAAAACTACGATTAATTTACAAAGGGATACGGAAAATGAATTTTATGATAAATATTTTCAGGTGTTAAGGCGGAAGATAAACAGAAACCATTATAGTACCTACCCTAGTACGAAAAGTACCATAGTAAAAAGGGTTAATAGAACTATTAAAGGTTTAACGTGGAAACACTTCAGTTTGTGGGGTTCATATAAGTGACTAAATTTATCACCGAAGGTTGTTGAACATTATAATTCTACCAAACATAGTGAAACAGGTAGATGGTAGATGTAAATTTTAAAGCGAAAAACAAATCCTACAACCTTAATTTAATTGCGTTAAAATCAGTGATCTTCCCAAATTTACAATTGAAGACTTTGTGAGAATTTCCAAACATCGTGAGAAGTTTTTTCACGGATCTACGCCTAATTGGATATTTTTAAAATTTTTAAACTTCGATTGCCAATGAATCAACTTATAACTTGCAAGATAATGAATACAATATAATTAAGGGAGGATTTTATGAACATGAATTACAAAAAGTGTAACGGGCATTGAAAAGAAAAAGGCCAAATTCGCTTCAGGTGAAGTGGTTGGGCTCCCTAATTCACAAAATTCCTTGGTTTCAGATAGTCATGTAGTAACATAAAAACAGTTTAATGTGTACATTTACCAATTTTTTAAATAAAAATATGCGATGTTTACAATATTTATTAAACTATGTAAATACAACGCACTGAGTTCACTAATGGTAAATTGCATGGGATTTAGATAAATTATTTACCATCACAAATACAAGTACTGCATATGATAAATATAATTAAATCTATTTGTATCGAATAAATTCACTAAAACTAAATTTTCAGGCGAAGCCATATCAAAAATTTAATAATATGTGAATTTAAGTAGTATACACTAATGGTAAATTACATGAAATTAAGATAAACTATTGGCTGACATAAACACAATACTACATGTCATAAATTTAATTTAAATCTATTTCATGGAATAAATAAACTAAAACTAAATTTTTAAGCGAAACCATAGTAAAAATTTAACATTATTTGAATTTACAATAGTTCATTTTAATATTTCAACTAATACATCCAAATTTGCATTAAGTTATTTATTTTCAATTTTGATATCTTTATGACCCCATAGCAGCGTCTCAATAGTGCCTGGGATGATAAAGTATTTATCGTGTTTCGAAGATAAAGCGACCTTATTTGGCATCTTCGTATATACGTTTTGTAAATGCGATTTGAAGCAATACATTAGCCTAAACATCAAAACGTTTTCATTTTCGGCAGAAATCTAGTAATCGGGTTCGTACTAGTCATTTTATATTTGCTTTTTTAACCCCTTTAGCTTTTTTATCACAAGTATTATTCAGTGACGTAGAAAAATCTCAAGCGAATGCCCTCATATTAGTCTTTCATTTTACCGATTTTGAACTCATTGGGTGTGATTTCATGAATCCATCTAAATGTTTCTTAATTTCATTGTAAAAATTTTCAAGGAATCCGTATCTGTGTATAGTACCAACATTCCATCTCCATATAAATGTTTTAAAAAATTGTAGTGAAATGCATACATAACCGTTTTTGACAAGTCTAAAATAGGGAAGCCGACATAAATTGGCTTATCGTACACAACACGCACCTTTTCAATTTCTATTGCGAATAAATTTTCTAAAAAGATTGATAAATTTTTGAAATTAAGTTTGACTATATACTTTTCGGTACCGCGTCTTCTGCCGATTATCTCCCAGTGACTGACTAGCTTAACGCCTACCCTATTATCGCCGTTTTTCATGGATTTACCGTATATACTACTAATCCTAAACTTAAAGAAATTTTTATCTAATTTGTTAGTTGCCTCATTTCTTAACCTTGTATTCAAGTCAATGTATAGTCCTAACCTGTCAAAACTTAAGAATTTTATGAGTTTTGGTTAAAATTATTCCATCCGTGAAGCGTTGCTTTAAATTTCTATAATGAATGATGTACTTAGTTTTATCATGTAAATTTGGAATAAACTGTTTGTTTGATATAGGAATTTGGTGGAATCTTAGATTCTGGAGTAAAATGAAGATCATTATGTACGTTACATAAAACTTTTGGATAATTTAAATCTTTTTCTTCAGAAATATCGGGAACGTTAAAGTTTTGAATTTGTTCCTCATTTAACCAGTTAAAATCGCTCTGTGGAAGGTATTGACGCATACTATGACCGTAAAGGTTTGTAGCTTCCAAGTGAATTATATAAGAATTGGGTTTCTCAGGATTATAATTAGGAATGAATTTATATTTGCGATAGATTACTATCCTACGCACATGCTCGTACCGCTCCGAATCCCTTTTTTGAAAAAGTGAACCATATCAAGGTCTACCAAGAGCTCCAACTGTATGGATGTCCTTTTCAACATGACGTGGAATCTAAGACCTGAGATGGTGAAATATTAGGATACAACGAGCCGATATACCTTCATATATGCAGTTTTAAGGTTTTAAAATGTATGAAACAACGAAAGGACGTCGATTTTTAAATAAACGTCACTATAGTTGACTAAAGCTTTACATTTAAATAGATTACATATGTCCAATGGTCTCTGATAATCGTCACCTATAATGTGTTTTCTTAAAAGTTTATCATAAAACTGTTAGTGTAGCGGCAAAGAAGTGTCAATCAATTTTTCAAAACTATCAACATAAAAATAGGGAATTATGCTTTTCTGTTTCACCAAATCGAATTGTACATCAATTCCAAAATGTTTTTTAATTTTACCACATTAATCATCAATAATATAGCAAAGCGCGTTCTTGGACAGTACCTATTCTATGTCCTTGTCAGCAATTTTGGTGGTGGGATGTAATTAGTAGGTCGTAAATTAAAAAAGTTAGAGGAGTTGTTAATCGGCCATTTATAAAGTAGGAGAAATCAACGTCCACTCTAAAAGTGTGTGGTGTGAGTGGTAAAGGTAGGGCTTGATCGGGCAGCGATTTTGTTTGTAGGGAGGTAGTTCGAGGTACGCTAGTGGTGGGCATTTTGTTTGTAATTAAATTAGTTTGAAGTGTAATGAAGTTATATAAGCTCGATGTGTCGGAGAGGGATAGAGATTGATAGAGGTTCGACGAACTGCAATGACGTCCTGGTTGGAATGGCGCAACTAAATTTGCTAGAATTCTATTGAAACTTTCTTGTAAGATTGATACAAGATAGATAACCTCATATGTTAAATAAAGATATTCTAGAGGTCCATTGAACTGCAAAAACCACTTGGTTGAAAGTGAGCATGCGTTTAAACCTAAATACTAATATTTAAAAAATTAGAAGTCTATTTTTGGTTGTACGCATTGCAAGAACAGCATTTAATCTTAATTGAATGATAGATTGCTACTGCTGTTGTACAAAGAAGAAATGATTTCGTCAGTCAAGGATTCAATACGATGGTTTGGCATGTAAGGTTTGTGAATCATTTTCTTATTGTCGTTGTAAATGTGTGACATGGCAGACTATCTTAGCGGAAAAAAGAAGTAAACAAAAGGAATGGAGAAAGTACAGGGAAGATATGAAGAACTTCAGAGGATGAATAAATTAGGTTTATTTTTTAATTCACGTTTAGTATACAATTAGATACGTTAGCGTTAACAATATATTCAGCATAACACCAATAGTACCTCTTGCATGCTTATTAGTTTTAGTAGTTGGTAATAACAGTGTAACAGCAACGAAAGCAGCTAATTTTAGTAAAGAAGAAGGGGCCATCTTAAACTATTTATATAAATATGGTTATTTGGATGTAGAAACTGAAAATGAGCTACAAACTGTTAAAATATGTTTTTTCTTTAAAAATACTTAAATAGTTTTACACTTTATCGATTGATGGTGTTATTACTCAGGAAACTATGGAACTGCTGAAAACGCCACGATATGGTATTACTGATATTCTATCGGTTTTCCAAATTCACACTTCTCTTCAGTTGGATATAAATATTATTACATGGAACTTTTGTCAAGCAACACCGTAACTTAATATCCCTACCAAAGCAGCGTTTGGATTATGGGCGAAATCTGCAAATGTACAATTTACAAGGTCTTATAGCAATCCCATGATTTTAATTGCAATGAAAGATTTTCATCATACGATGCAACTTGATCGCTCAAAGTCCGTTTCCGCTTAATGATAATATATTAGCTTATGTATTTTTTCCTAAAGTATTGAACAAACGCACTAAAATTCATATGAATGGTAAGTTACGATGGTACTTTGCAAAAGGCGTTTCCGAACAGTTTGCACAATTTTTATAAAGTAATCGGTCACGCAATTGGAATTAGACATTCTTCAGATGCAAACACGATTATGTATGCTTACAATTTGAATCTATATGAAGAAAATTGGACAGTATTTCCGTTAGATTTAAGATTGGATGATACCTTAGCCGTTCAAGGTATCTACGGTAAAAGAACCACAACCACAACTAAACCCTTCTCTACAACTAGAAAGCCTCCAATTAATATAACCAAAACAAGAGTGACTACTTAGGGTACTCTGATTAGCAGAAAAACAACTAAAGCTACACCTGTTATTACAGAACCAACTTTATTATCTGACATGTACTTTAAATAATCAAATTGATACATTCTTAGCTGTGAACGAAAAGATGTACATATTTCATGGAAAATGCGCGTGGGATATTCCGGTAGGGTGAAAAACGTACAAGTAACCGCAGTTAGTTATAGACTGGTTAAAGTTTCTTCCTGAATGCATTGTTAAATTTGACGCTATTTACCAGCGACCAAATGAAAAAATCGTTTTCTTTACTAAAAATTATATCTATGTGATAATCTACCCCGCACTCATATAAACGGCTATTCTAAACCTAACACTGCATTATATGAAAAAAAGTACATAAAATTAATTATATAATTAATACATCCGGCCGTCAAACAACTCTTCTACAATAAGTACTTGTTTATGCAAATAGATGAATGTAGATTTACATATTGAAATATGGTACGATTCTTCAAGAATTTCCAGGTGCCCCTGAGAACTGAAGATCTGCATTTAGATACATTGATGGAAACATTTATTTCTTTAACAAAGACAATGTTTTCATGTCCAATGGATTTAAAAAGTAGACATTGAGCGCATATAAGAAAGATTTAGCCACATTTAACCTAAGTTGTCCTGTTGAAGGTATTTTACAACAAATACAAAGCCTTTTATCTCGTTTGTTACAATTACAAGTAAAAAAGTATAGTAGTATTGAAAATGATTGGAAAGATGATGATGATATAGATAACATCCTTCTTGAAGTTCAACCGGGGAAACGAATAATTATTTACAGTTAATATGATTTTAATTTTAGTATGAATTCAGATGATTACAACGATGAAGTCATTGAAGCTCAAAATAGATCTATTTATAGAGCGAATAAAGAGTCTAAATGTTCCATTACTTCCTAGTGATTATCAACAAAAAGAATCGGAAACAAATTTAGTTGAGGATGCAAAAGATATGCATGTCACAATAAAAGAAGACAAAAATTAAACCCATAACATGGGCGTGTGGTCATACGCTTACAGACAAGCAAGGAAAAGTGATTGGGAACAACGGCTACAGATAGAGTTATATTTAAAGATACGATATGTAGATGAAGTAATGTCCCTGATAGAATTTTAAAAGACGAACACAGATTTCGTATTTATCAGCAACGTATGCGGAGAGCGGAGGTGTAAAAGTGAGAATATGTATTATAATAGACAATTACAGGTGTTATTAGTAAAATGTTTCTAGTGGTGCACGTATGTAATTTCAAACTTGTCCGAAATGTACCAACAGGAAATGGCACCATTACAGCTTGTAGATTATTTATATTATCGATGTCGATTAGCTGCATGGGTAACTTTAAGGAAAGGTGCAAGATATTCATTTGTAATGAATGATCCACTTCACAAAAACTGCATTGAAGTTGGATACAGTATATATTTCGATTTAAAACCAATTTTTCGGTTAAACTGTGTAGATTATTGTGCGAAAGTATCTTTATCACGTGACGATTGGCGAATTTTTTTAAATAGAGAAGCTTACATACAATATGAGTTCCTCAAATCGAACATACTAGGTCCTCCAAAAGGTGAATCTTGATGTTATACGCATGACTAATATTGAAGCAAAAATCTTATTGTTTGCTATAATTATGAATTTGAATTTAATGAGGTGTAATCGTTTGTAAAAGACGTAATCATTAGACACAATCAAAATAAATACCTACATTTCAACGAATCTAAAATTACTTCCGCAAGGTTTAGCACGGTTGTAAACGAAATTACTCATATCTTTGAAAGTAGAGGGTGTGTGCTTCGCTATGTTCACGCACCTTTCGACTACATTGCCAAATAGTATCTCACGCAGTGAGAAGTGTGTAAGTGGGGTTTGCATAAAGTTACATACCAATATGGTAAAGCGGACCAGATGCCAAAACTAGTACATTACCTTTGTGTGAATTTTTAAGTTAAAATTGATAGTTTTTACTTGGATTTCTACAGTTCCTATAGAGTCTTGAATTGCTATTAAAATAATTGTTTTTCAGTCGTGATTGTACGCCAATATATCTTGTTAGAGCACACGAGAAAAATCAGACTTTCTTGTTACATAACCATTGTTTGCATAAATTCATATTTAAAGTTTACTTGTATTTTTATTACATAAATACATTAAATAATGATTAGATACGTAATTTACAAAATATTTTAACACATAAATAGCTTCAGAAAACAGTAGGAACAGACCCGGTCTTGTAAACCGTGCGCGAATACTTGAAAACTAAATATTGCAGGGAGTATTAAACGGTTAATCACTTTGTATTCCAGTAAAACCATTTTTCCAAAGTAGTGTGGTGAAAATTTGCAATTAGTAACCTCACAACGCCTAAAATATTATTACTAAAGGCGCAAATCTCCTAAATATTAGTGGAGAGTAATTTTAGTACATGTAAACCTGCATTATATTTGGTTTGTGTTGCTTGAGCAACTTTAGCACCTAGTTCTTGAGCAAAGGGGGAAGGAGAACTTCACTATGAATTTAACCTGATAAATCTCGATATTGAAAAAATCACCTGTAACACCTTGTGTTTAAATTGTGAGCCTTGAAGTAAGAAAGCTCCCAAATTGTGTAAGTAATAAATATGGAATACAACAAACTACGTGGACTACGGCTTAGTAATAACGCAGATTACTCGTAATTTATAGCATTATTGGATATTAAAAGAATACACTCATCTAAGTAACAAATCAACTTAACTTAATGAACACAAGAATTAATAAATATCCTCAATTGAAGGTGATGTCATCTTAGTAACCTTAAATATCGCAATCCATCTCAAGCCGTATACATACAAGCATTAACTTTACGATTTAGTTAAATTACAGTACCTAGTTACACCTTTCTAAAATTAATATTATCATATTCTAGGTTTAGATGTCCCTAAACAAAATCTACTGCATTGCTTTTTCCAGTTATTTTTAACGCCATGATGTCTCTTTTAAAATAAAACTGTTATACATAAGCAGCTAGGTAATTCTTAAATCGGAAAACTAATTTATTGAGGGTACAACTCACTCACATAACAATATGTTTTATATGAAGGTATGCGACCTTAACGTATACACATTGCGTATGTACAATTGGCTACAAATAACTTCTGCCTCTAATTAAATATCCTAACGAAGTTTCTTTTAATTAATGCATAAAACTTTTGAAATGGATTAATGAATTAATTTCAGGAAACCACTTCAGGTACAAATTAAACATGTGAATCATTATAATACGGTGTGTGCTGTACATTCATTATATGTAGGCTATGAAATAAAATGTAATAACTTATGCCTATCCATTAACATATATAACGCTATGTATGTATACTTAAGCTTTTGCTATTGATTTTACATCAACGCTAATACCCTTTTAAAGCGTTATATTTTATATTATCTGCAAAGTGTATAAAGGTGTATGAATATGGCTTAATTTGAAATAACAACATGCTGATAGGTTCGCCTTCGATTGACATTTAAAAATGTTAAAGAATCGGTTTACTTTATAAGCGTATTTCAAAAACGTTAAATGTGAAAGTTACAAAACGTTATTTCTTAAGGCTTGTTACGGGTCTAACGCCCGCCCCAATAGTGTATTTTGTTGTATTGTGCAGGTTTTGAATTAATTTAAGAAACTTATTTCAAATTATTAATCTTATTGTTTGGAACCGCTGGCGTGCTGCAGCAATTTGCATTGTATTATTATCAGGTTTTGTTTTGTATAAATTTTAATAAGCAGGACTGGCTTTTGAATTAGAGATAGAAGAACGTAGAAGGTAATGTAAAAGTTTAGATGTTTCCGTATAATATTATATTATATTATTTGATTTTGAGTTTTTGTGATGTTTGAGGACGCACCCGCTTGACGGGGTAAGTTATTGGGCTGTTATTCTTTTTATTCTAATTCCAAGGGGTTTTGTATTTTATAGTGGTTTGGTTTGCCGTATAAAAATTCTAATTTTGGACCGCATTTTAAGGCTACACGGCATTTCATCTGGTAGAATTATTGATGCAGTGAGAATCTTGAGAGGATAATTTGACCGAAGACACAGTCGCACCAAACGCGCTCGAGTAATAATTATGGTGGAAAATAGAAGATCTTAAGGTGAGAGTATTTTTCTTTTTTTTTTAATTATTTGACTGCGTATCATTATTTCTTACGGAGTTCACATCGACTGAGAAACCTGGAGATGGTTATCAAAGCCTAGTGGTGCTGTTTTGTTTATATATGAAAACACTAAATGAATATATTCCTAATGTTTATAATAAAATTCAGTATACAGTATTCTTAATTTAACTCTCACTCTTGCATATAATTTTATATACAATTCATATTTATTTCTATTTATAAAATAGCTTTCGCAATTTAAATATATACCAATATTATATCGACACCGAAAGGTAATTCTACGGCGCGACGGTCCGTCAGGATGTTTTAGGTCGATTTTTAGACAAGCTTTTAATAGTCCAGGATAGTTAAGTAATTGCAATTGCTTCATTAAACCTGCGGTCTTAACACTTTTAAAAACCATATTTGCTGAGCTACTAGTCAATAAGCCCCTGCTAGAACTGCCTATTCGAGTTGCTGTGGCTAGTGTTGAAACAAATTTTGCTTATGTAATTAAATACGGTGATAAGTGATCTATATATGTATGGTATGTGTATAACTTTGTTTGCTGAATTTTGCGAATTTTGCGAACCTAGTCACTAATTATAAATGTAATTTTAAATGTGATTGCCCTTTACAGCTTTTAATATACCCCTTTCGTTTTTAAGCGGACAAGGCACTTTTAGGAAGTTAAGAACGTGACGCTCAACTTGGATTATCTTAGGTTAGATAGAAATATTAAGCATAGGTTCCATTTCTCTTGTACGTAGC
>JAHWXV010200496.1:0-14668 GCA_024586415.1 Phrixothrix hirtus | reverse complement strand
TATATATATATATATATATATATATATATATATATATATATATATATATATATATATATATGTTACGAAAGCAAACGTTTTGATAAGGAAAATGACATGCGAGAAAGAACCGTCTCAAGTTTTGATAAAATATCATTTTGACATCGATGTGTCAAATTTGGAGAAAACTGTCACAATGATGGCATCATAATTTACATTATATTTTACTAAAGTAATTTCTCTCCTTTTATAATATACAAAAATCATAGTATACTCAATATTCACGTTTTAAAAACATTGTTTTTATAACATTTTTAAAAAATATATGCCGAGTGCATTATAGGTGGGTAGATCACTATCAAATAAACAAATTTCGCACATACTAATTTTTCTTTAGATAAAAACGTTCAGCAGAATTAAGAATTAAGTATAGTCTGAAGTTTTCCACCACACTTGATGCTACGACTTCACTTAAAGGAATTTTATTTAATGCGTAAATTAATAAAAAGATGACAGTTTTGAATTACCAAGTATGATTGTAGGTCAGAAGCGTTTTTAGTGCTTTTGCAAATTATTTAGCTGTTTAACGTTAATTTTGTGGATCACAAAGCCGTTACTTTTAATTCAGGATAAAGGTCGTTTTTATTCTTAGCATTTATTGTCTTTTAATTAAATAAAACGTTTTGTTACAATAAATAGTACTGTATAAGTTTTAAGTAAGCAAGCGATGGTGCAGTAAACTATAAGAACATTATTTTTTATAATTAAAACGGTGTTGATATTAGTTTTAAAAAATTCTAGCATAGTGTAATTTTTTGGTGGATGAATTTACTGTATTAGAATGTCGCGACTATGCATTATGTCTTAGCGATATCTGTAACGACCTTTCATTAATAGATGGGTGATCTTTTTGGTTATTTACTTTAAATCCTGAATCGAAACAACAAAGTATAGGGTGACATTGTGAGGGTTTTCTTATACTCTGCAAATTTCGTATTTTGCCATCTACTGGTAAAGTCATGGCCACAATTGTTTAGGATACGAATGGAATTTCGTTCACTGATTTTTTGGAATGTAGACGTACAATAACAGGCGCTTATTGTGGCAACTTAATTTCAAATCTGCATGAGCATACCAAGGAATAAAGATGGAGGAAATGGTGCAAGTAAAATTTGTTTCATCAGCGAAAGCTCCTGTTCTCAAGAACCATATTACAATGTTTGCAATTCAGAATGCAGAATATAAATTATTCGAACGACTTGCCTATTTACCTAACGTCGCTCCCAGTGGTTTCTTTTACTTTCAAAATTATAGGAATATTTTTGGTAAATGCGAAGAAGTATGAGATAATCATATTTTGAATAGTTGCATTTTAAAAAAATCTCCCTCGGGCAGGAATTGAACTCGCGATTTCTGGTTGCCAAATCCTAGTCACTTTACCACCTAAGCTACTAAGGGTGGCTGAGATTTCTTCAGAAGTCTCGAGTTCGATTCCCACCCGATGGAAATTTTTCAAAATATAATTACTTTATACTTCTTTGCATTTATATAAGTTTCTGTCGAAAATTAGGCAGTTTGGGCCAAATAATTTAATTTATACACTACCTTTCAATATAAATAATTTATATAGAATCTTTTCATTTCGCATATCTTGAGTAGACCAGATATTTTGATAATTATAAGTAATGACAGCATCAAATAACTGGTTAGAGGAACAAACACAATAGTTATTTGCCTGAGGTATCAAAGCATTGGATTATGGCTGGATCAAGTAAAATAAACATTTCAGTTTTCTCATGTTTTGTGTCCTATCTTAAAGATCATAGGCAATGTTCTTTTCTTATATAATTATTAACTGAAGGTTAAACATTTCACAAGATTGCATTAATTTCAGCTACTGCACAACCTACTAACTTTTCTGAAAACATGACTAGACTTTTCAAAATTTGAATTTCGTGTGATCAAAAAAATCTAATAGGATTTTTTGCTACTTGCATCGTTTTTTAATCATACTCATATGAGATACCCAGTGTTAAGTTTTCATTCACAGCAATTCTAATTAACAAAACGTGATTTAGAACGCTTAGGGGCAATCTATTAACTTAACATATTTACTACAAATAAACAAACAGACGGAAGGAGAATTGTTCAGAAGTCTACAGCATTTTGATAAGTAATCGGAGTGTTTAGTAAAAATGTTTCTATTATTTATCTGGAAATTTGAAAGCCCTCTAAACTTACGTCCTTGGGGAACGCACGTTAGTCAGTATGTAAGAAAAAGGTGTTATTAAATAGTCATCCATTATCGCATTCCACCTCCACCTTATTGATTCTGTCAAATCACTGTACTACCCTTAAAGTTGCAAAATAAATATATAGAGTTTCGTTAATTACAGCATAGAGGGTCGATTATTTGCCTTTCTTCTTTTCAGTTACTTTTGAAGATATTATTGTTCTCAATAATCATTTTACATGCCAGTAAATTTAGCCTGAGCCCTGACTTTAGGATGTACAGTAACAAATGACCCAGTTGGTCCACGAGCTCACTTGAACTATCTCTGCCGTAGTATTAATATTGCACAATCTAGCGAAGATATTTAGTTCTAAGTTTGCATGTTTAGTGTCATTTATAGGGTTTAAATTAGTGTTTAGTCAATTGTATACTTTTTGATAGCTATATAATTTGATTCGGGTTTTGTAAGTAACTGTTTACTGGAAATGTACAATCTGCCCTTCTTATAATTTATTATATTATACGAGGGTTATTCGGAAAGTAAAGAACGTTTATTTCTACAGAAATTATTATGGGATATAATGGAACAGACCTTTATTTTACATACAATTTGATACCAAGCTACTTTTCTACATAGTCACCCTTCAAATTTAAGCACTTGTCGTACCGTGTCGCAAGTTTTTCTATGCCGTCTACATACTTAATTGCCGCCAAGTTGTTAAACCACCTATTAACGGCTTCTATAACTTCGTCATCACTTGCGTAGCGGTTTCCACGCAAGAAGTGTTTCAATTTTGGGAATAAGTAATAAGCACTTGGGGCTAAGTCAGGATTGTATGGCGGATGTTCAAAGATTTCCCGGTCAGCATTCCGTGGCGTTTGTTTTGAATGGCGCGGCGGAGTCGGTGAAACGTTTGACAGTAGGCCGCTGCATTTATGATCTCATCTCTAGGCATGTAATCGATGAAGATACCCTTATGATCCCAAAACACCGTAGCCATAATTTTTCTGGAGCTCGAAATTTGTTTTGCTTGTTTCGCGAATGATGCTATTCCATTGACTGGTGCTTTCTTTCTAGAATGAAATGAAATATCCAAGTCCGTTCACCAGTAATAATATGATTCAAAACTTCTCACCATCCTTGTCACAGCGACAGAGAAAGGTCAATGCCGCTGCTATTCGTTCGGTTTTATGGTCGTCTGACAATATTCAAGGACCCCACCTGGCACACCATTTGGTATAACCTAGATCTTCCCTAACAATTACGTAGAACACAGTTCTTAAGATTTTAGGAAAGAATGAGTGTAGTCCACTAACTGTTAAATTCTTATCTTAAATTTTTATTTCAATTCTTGGTTTAAGTCCGTCAGTCACAACTGAGGGCCGGCCCGTACGTTATTCAACGTGAACATTCGTCCATCCGCCATTAAACATTATGCACCATTTTCGAACTGACACTTCGTTCATCACATTTCCGTAAACCTCACTTATCTGTCTATAAATTTCAATGGGTCGGACTTTTTGCGCGTTTCAAAATCCGACAACACTGCGACCCTCACACTTGGTGGGATCGTTAATTTTGTCACACATTTTAACTTAACCGTAGCAGATCGTAGCTACCACCAGACTGAATCGAAGGAGTACCACATTCAGTAACCGTTCGGCGGTGGTGGTGGGGAGACACGGTCACTTACCATAGAACAACGTTTTTTACTTTTCGAATGACCCTCGTATTTAAGTAAATGGTTTTTAAATTCATCGACTAAAATGAATAATTTCTATAACTTTTGTCAATGAAAATTACTTTATGTAAAGTTTGGCACATCCACTAATTAAAGGATCATTTTATTTACAATGTACCGTTTAAAATCAATGTCAATAATATACCTAGCAATGAATGTTTTTTTCTAACAGCACATTGCCTATATTACAAGCTTATTACTATAAAGGATAACACTAAGTACTTGCATTTTAACATTATTATTATTATTATACCTAGAAGAATTGTTACACATAGTGTGCTTTGGTAAGATATTGTATTTTCTATTTTTACCGCACCATGTTTAGTTGCTGTTTAGCTTGTGTAGCCCAAGGGCTATGTAAAGCTTGCAGCTTGTACTTCTGTATGGTTTTAGGTATGTATGTACGTTCCAAAATGTGAAAGCGATCTTAAGTTAATTTGGAAAATATAGCATAATTTTATTGTTTTTTATTTTAAATATTGAAATGGGATTCAATTTTTCTCAATAAAATGAATTTTAATGATATTCCAGTTAAAATTCTTTGACAGTCGCGTATCTAGCTGTTCTAGGAAGTTCGGTGCGACGTACACGGGCTCAACCATTTGGTGATCCCAACACATATTCACCTTCTATTATCTTTGGAAAGTAAAATTCAAAATAGTTACAATATATTGTAGCTAAAGAGTATTTGAACAATAGCTTTATCTTTCGGATTAAATAATAATTTTAGCAAAGAGTATTAGTCTAGACAAATAAATTTTCAAATACAGGGTATTTACTTTTAAGTGCATTAAATCCAATTGTACTTATACTGGTAATGTCCTAGAAGATCCTTCAAAATGTTATTCTAAGGTTTTTCGATTCATATTACCTATCAGTCATGAGTATGAACGAAGGTTGGTTGTATACCCTTAAAATAAAGTACCACGTCATTGATAATAAAAATGAACTGATGTTACATCATTTGCAGTTAGATTTATAACGTTAATGCCATCTTCTAATACGAAACATATTTTATCTGTAAGACATTTATATTATAGTCTGGAAGATATAATCGGGAATTATTAATTTCAAAGAAAAAAGCTGGGACATTACGATTTAGTTTTTTAAATTGCTCTATTTTAAAGATATCTGTTTGTTTATTAACGTATGTCTGTGGTTGCTAGAGTAATCCCATTAGTTTTTAAAGAGCAAAATGGATCACCTGCATCTCATTTAAAATGTAATTTTATTTTGAGTATAATCTGCAAGTTTGACGAAGTTTAGCCGATACATTTAAAGATGGCTGCATATACTAGACTTATGTGCCGCCATCTTTAAACGAATCAGCCAAACATTGTCAAATCGTCATACTTTGAATAAAAACACCCTCTAATTACCATTCAAGAAACACTCGTGTTGATATAGCAACCACATCCGGGCACAAAAAAGCAAATAGAAAATCGCTAAAATAGTGTTACTTAACTAAAAAGGTAAACTGATATGTGTGACTGTTATCTCAGAAATTAATTAATTATTTAGGTTTTATTCGGGTGTTTCCAGACTTTACGTGCGCACTTAGCATATGCTAGCATCATTAAATGAGTCAACCGAATTTAACTGTGGTGCACATGACCTATGGTGCCAACGACGAGCTTGCCATGCCACAGACGTAAACAAGCAAGCGAAAACTGATGGTGCCAGTTCTGTTCTGACATTTCTAAATTTTGTATACTCACTATATAAATACTTACGCAGAATTATTACTACCACGATTACACTATGACGATTTAGAAGCAAATATACAGGTTTAATATTGTAACACAAGCATAGGCACTTGTATACGTGGAAAAGACAGTCATAGATTTATTGCAGATAGAGAGCAAACATTTTCCAACCTCGGTGAAATGCATGCCGCTCAGTTATCTAATGATAATGATAACTGTGCGGCATTCAGATAACAATAGACGATCAATGTTATTAAATTTATTAAAATTATTAGCATTTGTATTGTATATCGTTACAGACTGTGAGAAATATTTAATTAATATGTAACACAAAATATGGACAAATTAAGTAATCTTTAACTTTTATTTAATATATTGAAGCTAAGAATTTGTATAAAATCATGTCGTTCTCAAAAGTCACTAAGTTTATGCATAAAATGTTAAACAAAATCATACATAAATTATAGTATTGACAAGAGTTCAAATAAAACAAAGCACTAGCATAAAATTAAATTAAATTATGCATGTTTATAAACATGTTTTTAAATTAGTTTTGCTAAATACAAATTACTTTTATAAGTATCTGATAAAATAGAAATATTTGTCACTGTCATAGACGATATACAATTACTTCAACTTGAGTTGACTGGAACCGAACCAAACCAATATAAAAAATAAAATTTTGAACTAGATATATAACCTAAATTTTGCGATTTTGAATCGGGACTAATATTTTTGACAAAATAATTTAAGAGATGTGTGCTAAATTGCATGTGCACTCAAATGCAGCAACATGTTACATGTTACATAATTGTGTGATATGCGCTACTTGATTATTTGGCATAACACTCTTTCTACTATGCTATAGAGCAAGAACAAAGTATCTTGAAATAGTCGAAGTGCTTTTTACATAATTGCGGTATTATTGTAACTGAAACCAAAAGTACTTGTAAATAAAAACCTGAAACTAAAATTGAAACTCAACTAAAACGTTAAGTTTTAGTGCCTTGTTCTATATGTAACTGAAAACATTGACCATTTACTACAAAAAGGTATGAAAACAAATTTTATATCAAAATTCTAGATAACTTTAAAATAAATTATTACTTACATTGCTTGCTGCCGTAAGATGATTGATCTAAAAAAGAAAAACACAGTTAGTATGAAAATAATAAGGCTGTATATATGTACTACAGATGATTAGCTAATCATGCACAACATATTCTACTATGGGTGATTAAATATACACTCAATGTAATGTTTACTATAGATTGCATTCTAATACAGGAATAAGATCTTCACCGTATGCATCTCATGTTGAGAAACTTATGTAACAATAAACGTGGCAGCACTGTACAACACAGCTGTCACAGGTTTTATAGATTCCTACATTATTGACAGGCAACGTTTTTTGATAAATGGCGAGCAACCAAGACAACGATGGATTGTGGTACAGTTTCGACATAAATATCGAAAAGAGCGACCGCATAAAAAACACCCGTAGTTGATTCCGGTAAATTAAAAAGACGGGCACTGTTGTGAAAATGAATATAACAAACAGACCAAGCATAGAAAATGATACAGCAAAAGTAATTATGCATAGGACCTCCACGGTGTAATATGGAGTTCAACATATCAAAATTTACGATGTGGATTCAACCCTATATACAACTGCTGCATGAAATTATACCGTGGACAAACCAAAAAGGATAAAATTCACCTATCTAATGTTAAAATGAATAGAACTAAGGCAAGATTTTTGACAAATTTGTTTACGGTTGATGTAACGTTTCGTGATAACAACGGATGTGTTAATTATTATAAATGCCGAATATGAGGCTCCTGAAATTCACACCTTAATCATAGTCTAAGTTTAACGCACGGTGTGCTTTAAGGTGTAACCGTATTTTTCGCACATTTTTTTCACCTAAAAATTGTCTATTTACACAAATCATCGATTTCAAAATTAATAAAATTTTTCAACAAGATGGTGCGCCACAACATTTCGATAGTTTTGAATACCATTCTTTCTAAGAGGTGCACTAATATCACGTCCTCCAGGTAGTCCAAAAATCACACCTTTAATTTCGTCTTGATAATATACGAGATCTCTCGCACGTATAATAGAAAATATTTGTGCTTTTGAAAGTATTACGCTGAAGTGGATCATCGTTTAAATGTGCGTCGTGGTATAAATGAAGCACGCATTGAAATTTTGTAAGATATACAGGAATTACTATATCTATTATTTGTTATTATTTTCTAGTTTAAATCCTCGCCATTCATTTATAAAGTCCCTATATTTCAGAAAAGTACGAAAACTTCTAAAAAGTATGATACCTATTAATGGCACTGAATTTTACGAGGGATACTGCTAAAATTCGCGGAAAAAATAAAAAGCTTTATTACTTCTCAAAAGATTCGCCTTTAGCATCTATAAATTTTTGCATTCAATGACACAATTTTTGAAATATTTTCTTCACTCCAAACAAGGTATTTCCGAAACCAGTGATTTAAGTGTTTCGATTGCTTCTTCAGGCGATGAAAAACACTCGCCACTTATTTAGATTTTGATGTTTGGAAATAAAAAGAAGTAATTTGGTGATAAATATAGGCGAATATGGGAAATGAGTTATTTTTTCAATGGTTTTGCTGACACTTTCGTTGTTATTATAAACAATGATTTGTTGCTTTAAGTTATTGCTAACTTCCAGCAAACAAATTGAAGCATATCAGTCAGCATTAACTTTTTTTTGATCCTCTAATGCCACAGTTGCAACATGATTCGTTTTTTCGAAGAAACGAGAAACGAGCAATCGGTTTTTCGAAACGATGCGTGAATATGCCACTTTTCTTGGTTTTGGCTCACTTTGAAGCAACAATAGAGTCGATTGTTGTTTAATTTCAGACTCATACAAATATATTCAAATTTCGTCCTCTGTTATGCTGTAATACACATAATTTTAATTACGATAATCGAATTTTTGGAACATTCATGCTACCAAATTGGCACGTGCCTATTTTGCGCTTAGTTCAAATTGTGAGGTCCAACGACTACAAAGCTTCCCGAAACTCAAATTATCGTGCAAAATTGTATTTGTTTAGCTGCTATTCCTCAGGATGGCTATATTTCACCCAACGTGACATGCCGATCTATTTCAATAATTTCACGCCAGGCATCATTTTGTTGGCGACAACAGACGTATATGAACAACCTTAACGAAAACCGTTATCAAACGTTTATCTTCCGCGCTTGAACTCTATGAACCATTTGTAAACCATAACTTGGTATAGTACTTCATATCTAAATAACGTACTAAGTTTTTGCTCACGTTATTTTGGTGTTAAATCGTATCGAAGGTCATAAAAAATTATCACTGGAAAATTACGTTTTTTTAAATTCTATTGAAACCAAACTACTTGGTTTAAAATCAAACTGTCAAATGTATTATAAAGGGTGTCGCAAAATTAACGCAAGATTTGAATGAAATAAAAAACACAATTTTTTTTCTTTAAATTGTTACTTGTTTATTGAATTGTAAAGTACACAGGATAGGGTTATGTATGGAATAACACACAGGCCAAACAGCCTCCAAGGATTTGCTGGCACTCTTTTGTCGAAATTTTCCATGACCATTTTGCATAAATGTGGCTGACTTTCGTTGATGCAGCGTTGAATTTCCTACTTTAATGCACGCGTGCTTGCGAGTTTGTTGGGGTAGACCTTTGACTTAAAATAACCCCATAAAAGAAATCCAATGGTGTTAAATTACACGATCTAGGGGGCCAATTCTGATCACCGAAACGAGAGAGTACGCAGTCAGGAAATGTCTCATGCAGTAATTCAATTGTTTCACGGGCTGTATGGTATGTGGCACCGTCTTGTTGAAACCACATGCCGTTCATATGAATATCATTCAATTTAAGTAGAAAGAACTGTGTTATCATGTCGCGATATCGAGCACCAGTAACATTCACTGCTTGACCAGCTTCATTTTCGAAAAAGTATGGTCCAGTGATACCTCCAACCCCAAAATCCGCACCATACGATAAGACGTTTAGGATGCAGTTGTTTTTCGACAATCATATGTGGGTTCTCTAAAGCCAAAATGCGACAATTTTGACGATTAACAAAGCCATCAAGGTGAAAATGTGCTTCATCGCTGAAAATGATTTTGTTCGAAAAATCGACATCCACTTGTTGCTGTTCCCTAATACATTCAACGAACTCTCTTCGCTGTGCATGGTCATTAGGCTTCAGTTTTTGTGTCAATTGAACTTTGTAAGCATGGAGACACAGATACTCAGTGAGTATGCGCTGTAGAGAGCTTCTTGAAATTTGCAATTCTTGTCCACAACGGCGAATTGACGTTCCTGAACTTTCACCAACACTCTCATGCATTGCTTCGACATTGACATTTGAACGGCTTGTTTTTGGGCGACCAGTGTATTTAGCATCACCAATTGATCCAGTGTGCCTGAATTTTTCAATTACTCTCTTCGCAGTTGACGAAGTTAAATCACTATTCCGACCATATTTTGTACGAAATTTTCGAACTGTGGCCGCCAGATTTCCATTATTTTTGAAATATTGATCAACAATGTAAACAAGTTGTTCTATTGTGTAACGCTCCATTTTTACTAACCCTGGACTGTCAGCTGTCAAATAATTCTTTTAACAGGGTTGCCAACACTTTACTGCACGAATGGCGGCAAATTCAAATCTTGCGTTAATTTTGGGACACCCTTTACATAGGTAAAAGTGTCACATTTTATAAATATGACAACCGCAGAACGCTGGCAATACTAGACGTACTAAATTCCGTGTATATGGGCAATTCCAATTCCTCACATATAAAATAAAAATTATGCGTGAGATTCAAGTTTTACTCGATTCCAAATTTGACTTTAGTCCCTAGTAAAAGGGTCTTTAAAGATAGATATATAAAAATTTGAAATTCACTAATAATTTTTGTGTTAATACCACGACATCGAATACTTATAAAAATATTTAAAGAAAAACCACACTTAATTTGATATGTTAATTTTGAAATTACTGGTTAACAAAAATTAAAAGCAAATTTAAAATCGAATGTGCTTCGTTCCTACTCATTTCTGTGACACTATAGTATACTGTGGAATTCAAAAATTATTTGTTTAATAATAAATTACGGAAATTTTTATTTAAAATTAATTTCGGTGTACAAATTAGAATCATGTACTACATTAAAAATGCATGGTTATCTTCATGTGTTATATTTTTATGGGTAGAAAGTTATTACTAACTAAATTTGGAAGCACTGTTAAAGAAATAAGTTAAATTTGATTACACACACACCTGTTTTGTTTATAAAATAACACCCAAGAAATATGTGTAATACAAGGCTAGTTCAATAAGTCGTAAAAATGCAAGAGGTAACGCTACCTGAATAAAATCATCATTATTTTATTAAAATCCATTCCTCCAGCTGCGTTGTATCAATTATCGAGAACATCTTCCGATTAGTTTGTGTTTGACAATTATGTAAAGTCAACAACTTGTATTAGTTTCGCTACAATGGAAAAAGGTGATTTTCGTATTCTCATTAGAACATTATTTTCTGCGTGGAAAAACAATAACAAAACAAAACAAAAACTTGACAAGTATTATCCGGAATCTGATCCATCAATTACAATGATTGACATGTGATTTAATGTTTACGACGTTAAGTAGTTTGGCAGACCAAAGGGTGCCCGTACATCAGAGGTTATAGCAAAGGTGCATGATACTGTGTTGGCAGATCGGTAAGTGAATGTTCGTGAGATTGTGGATGCTTTAAACTTGTCGATGGGTACAGTGGTTTCAATTTGATATGATGAATTGAATATGAAAAACTTTCTTCAAGTTGGATGCTGCATTTGTTAACAGTGGACCAAAAGAATAATCGTTCGACGACTTGGAAATATTGTTTGGAAGCGTGTAAGTGTAATACATCTGAATTTTTGCATCGATTTATTATTATTGGTGAGACTTGAATGCGCCAATTTAATCCAAACCAAGAATCAACCGTGAAAATGGATAGAAGCTGATTTAAGTACACGAAAGAAGGCAAAAATAGTTCCATCGGCCGGTAAAGTCAAATTAACTAATTTTTAGGATGCCAGTGCGATAATGTTCATTACCTTAAAAAAGGTAGAACAATAGCGGGAGAGTATTATTCATTGTTGTTGGGCCAGCTGAATAAAGATATAAAGAAAATCGATCACATTTGGTAAAAAAACAATATTTGTTTTACCATGATGATGCACTAGCATATTCTTCAGTTACTTCAACTGTAAAAATATATCAATTGCATTTTAAAATGCGTCCACATGCCCATATTCAACGTTTGGCATCTTATATCTATTTCATATTCCAAAACATGAAAACTTGACTTGCTGCTAAGAAATTTACATCGAATGATTGCAGACTTTCATAAATCTTATATTACTGCAGGCGTTAAATGTCATGAATATAGTTGTGATAAGTGTATTGAATTGTAGAAAGGCTATGTTAAAGTATAAAATGTTTTTACACCAACAATTTCATTCCTATTGTAACGGAAATTAGAAACTATAAAAACCTAATGGAAAATTCTAGAACCATCGAGCACTTTCTTTAGAATAGAATAGATGAAGAAATCACAAATTATTCATTGCAGTAATTGATATCTGTCAATGAAAGTCAAGGTCAGCAATGAGTCATAGTATTACAATTTATTACATTATTATTATGCGTAATATTCTGCACTGTTATATTTATTTTTCTCGAATTTATCTTTTTTATATAAATAGCAGGTAAAATTCCCTTAGTTTAGTTTTTATTAGAATATCGTACTGTTAGTTACTGATGAACATAAATATAAATATACATAAATATTAAATATTACTTATGAAATAAATATTTAAATAAATCAGTGTATATAAATGATTCAATCTTAGTGAATATAAATAAACATTTTAAAAAAATTAACATAGTTTCGTTACACTATGTAGAAAATGCCATTTAAAATTGATGAAAACGTTATTTACTGTTGGGGTAAATTGAAACTAAAAGTGTGCAACTGGGTAAAATTGAATTTACCTTCTCTATGGCAACGGCACATATCTCCATAACAACATAACAAATTTTACAATAAAAATCACAACCAATATCAACTATTACCAGATTAACAAATTACATTTATATGTTCTTAACAATAAATTTAAATACAACTTAGTTTGATAGTTGTTTATCTAATGATATACAAAGTGCAATTAATAAATAACAAAAAACTAGAAACTCAATCTAATAGGACATTATAAACGTATAATTTTAAATGTAATGTTATATTTATTTTTTATAATTTGTTATTCAATGATGATGCTCTAATAACTTTTATTTTGGACTATATTTTACTCTTCCTTACCCTATATCAAGTGGAATTACATGTTTTCAGGACCCCTGGGTACGAAAATAATGTTTATTTTTAATTGACGTGTGTATGTGTGTGTGTGTTTGTGCATGTGTACGTATGTGCGTGAGTACGTATGTGCGTGTGTAATCTGTGCGTGCGTATCTGTGCGCGATTGTGTACGTATGTGCGTGTACGTGCGCATGTAAGCATGTGTGTGTGCGCGCGCGCGTGTGTGTGTGTGTACGTGTACGTGTGCGTGTGCACAGGAAATCTCGAAAATCAAAAGTCGTGAATGAACAAAACGTTATATTTAATTTTGTATCCATCCGAACACATAACCACAATAATTTGAGTAAATCGAACAGCCGGAAGCGCCAATTTACTCCTGTCGTTTTTTGTTTTTCTGCGATTTTCTTGAAATTGGCTCTAACGATTTTGAATTTACCATATTTCTTAGCTATTTAATACCCTTTCATATAATCCAAGCGGTTTTTCAAAACATTTTTCGTAAATCGAGTTACCGGAAGTACCATTACCGATAACTCTCAATAATATAACTATGAAACGAAAAGTCCTTCCTAAATGAAAATTTATACTTGAGGTAATAACCACCTTTGTGTGCATAATCAAAAATTTAGTTGAAGTCTAAAAACCGGAAGTACTAGTTTATTTCTGTCATTTTTAGATGTTTCACGCATTTTTAGTTTTTTGCAATTTTCTTTAAATTGCCTGCAACGATTTTTTTAAACGTAATATTTTTTTTAGCTATTTAATTCCATTTTATATAAACTAAACGGTGTCTCTCATAAATTTATGAAAATGGAATAACCGGAAGTACTAGTAATTAGTTTAATTTTTTATAATATTTTAGTCTTCCTTATTTACAAATTCATCGTACCTTCTTCGACTTATGCTTCCTGCATAAAATTTTTAGTATTATTTCATTTTATAAAGGAAAGAAACGTACAAAAAAATGCTTAGGCAAATAATTTTATGAAAAGCTTTTGAATAAAGGGGATTAACTTTCCCCTGCTATATTAATGCAGTAATACCAGAATAACTTTCAAAAAAATGTGATTACCATAATGACATTTTAATTGCAGCTGATTCAAAGCAATCCTTCTAAAAATACACACACATCTTGCAACAAATTTATAGTAAATATAATAAATTAAAAAAAGTTTTTATAACGACTGTGTTATTTTTTTTAATTTCCAACTGCACCCTCATGTCCAGCTTTGAGGGGATTTTCGATTGTTATCGAACCTTTTCCGTTGTAACAGTATATTTTTGTAACAAGCGGCATATTGATTTTATTTCTTTCAACTCTTGTTATTTTAAGTGGTTTACTTTTATACCACTGCTTAAAAATATTACAAATAACTATTTCCAGGTCTACTCTCCTGATTTCCCAAAGAGACTTTAAATAAAGATTATGTAAATGAGCACGCGTACGTGGCGATATTGGGTATTTTGATGTACCGATCTCTAATTTTAAAAATCTGGTGTGAAACAACACACGACTTTCTCTTACGCACATATGCCACATATACCAATAGTGTCCACAACTTATTAGATTATTGCCTACGTTTA
>JAHWXV010200470.1:0-13145 GCA_024586415.1 Phrixothrix hirtus | reverse complement strand
AACAAGAACAACAAGATAAACATTAATGTTTCAAGAGATGTTCAAAATGTCTGCCATTGTTGGCTAAACAATGAGCAAGCCTGTCGCGGAATTCTTGAATGACATTTTTGATAACATCTTGACGAATTCCTTGAATTTCAGCTGTAATACGAGCTTTCAGATCTTCAGTATTCATTGGTTTGTTCTTATAAACTTTATTTTTTATATGGCCCCATAAAAAATCTGAGGTGGTCAGGTCGGGTGACTTGGCAGACTACTCAATCTCACCCCTACGATCTATCCATTGATTCGGGAATGTTTGGTTTAAATATTGTCGAACCTGGAAACCAAAATGTGTTGGGGCACCATCTTGTTGAAACCAGACACCTCCCTTGTCAGCAGAAAGAGCTTCCAAATTAAGCAAAAAATGTTGCTCAAGCAAATCTAAGTAAATTTCTGATGTAAGATTTCCATCTATAAAAAAGGGTCCAATCACATTCTCGCCAATAATGCTTGCCCAACTATTCACTTTGAGTGTGAGCTTCTTCCATCCATCGTGGATGCAGGCCAATACCTACAATTATGTCTGTTGTCAAAACCATCTAACGTAAAAGTAGCTTTGTCCGAAAACAAGATATTGTTGGCAAAATAAGGATTACCATTACATGTCTCCATAAGACGTTCGCAAAATTCTGATCTTCGATCGAAGTTGTTTTCAGAAAGTTCCTGCACTAAATGGACTTTATAAGGACGAATTTTCTCACTTTCAAATAAATTTTTTACTGACTGATGGCAGATATCGCGGTTTGATGCTAATTGTCTAGAAGATTGCTGGGGATTTTCCTGCATATCAATTAAAATATCTAGGGCTTTATCACCGCCAGTTGCTATCTTCGGTCGTCCAGATTTTGGTCGGTCTTTAACACAACCAGTTTGGTTAAACTTTTTCACCACCTTGCTTATGCAAGACTGAGTTATTCTAGGTCGATTTGGATAAAGTTCATTAAATAAATTGCATACCTCCTCTTGCGTTCTTTTACGGTCATCACATCCGACCATCATCAAAATCTGAACTTTTTCGTTTTCGCTCAAAGTTACCATTTAATCCTCAAAACTTTTTAAAAATGCTTCTAAGAAAACATACTGGTACAATTGACGTTCTTAAAATAATCTGGTTTGTTTTTTAAATGTCATTAGATTACCATGACCAACTAAATTTTTAAATAAAAACATCAATTTGCAATAATTCTGTAATTGCGGCAAATAAATATAATAAACCGTATATAGATGAATTTTTCCTAAGGAGATCTATCAATATCCATAAAAACATACAAGGTGTTCCATTTAAAAATAAAAAGTTGACCATACTTGTAACTTACCCTGTATAACTACGTGAACGAAAGTTCTTCTCCTAGGTTTAGAATTTTTTACTGTATCGACCAGCAAATATTCGTAAAAATTAATAAAACCGTTTTTGAGTTATTTGCAATATGCCAGACATTTTGTGCCACCCGTTATACCCATATATTGAAAATGTAAAGTTTAATTCATAATTATTATTATAATTATTATAGAAAGAAACAGAGACATAACACTCATTTTTTGAGTAAGACATTTCTATATCCGAAAAATACTTTATTAATAGCAAATACCTGAAATATTTGAAAACGATAAATACTAGAAATGTGAAAAATTTTGTACAATTTAGAATGGGAAACATTTTCTAATGGTATATATTTATGGAGAGAAATTAAACCTCAAAATGAGGTAAGTTTTCTATTCCTTTTATAATTTTTATATCAAAGAAGGCTATTAGCCCAAAAGATTTAACATTATTTAAAATAGACAATATTCAAAGTGAATGAACATGGTTTAATTTATCTACTGTTTAACGATCATCTACAGGAAATTTTTAAAAAGAAATAGTTTTCGGAAACTTATGAAAGAAGAAGTTAATTTTTACACTTTTTTAAAACTGTGGTAATGTTTTTATACAAGGTGTCCCAAAATTAAGTGACACCGAGTTAACTGTGGGTACCTTATAACCCGTAGAGCAAAACTTGCTTATTAAAGTTTTTTGTAAGAAAGCAATGAAATAATCAATATGTTTAAAAATAAAATATTTAAATATAACAGCTGACTTAAAATTGTTTTGTTATTTCAAAGAACTTTTATAGGTCACGTTATTACAAGTACGTCCTAAAAAATTTTTGTGTTTTTATAAGCAGACTAAATTACAGTGGTACGTTTTTATTTAGTAGACAAAATTTAAAATTCGTTTTGAAAAAAATTATAAGCAAATTTTGTTGTACAGGTCATAAGGTACGCACAGTTTGTGCGGTGTCACCCTGTATACTATAGCACACGTAAATACAAAACAATCGCATCGTTATTTAGATTTTAATATTGTGATCATTGCAAATCCTTAATTAGTTGCAAGAAACCTATTTTCATTTTTCAATAATATTTTATATTTTTTCGATGATAATATTTTATGATAAATACTAATGTCATACAGAATATTTAAAACACGCGGCTTTTAGGATTCTATAAATCCAATTTGCAGTTTTTATTTTATAACACGAAAACATTATCGAGTATTGATTTCAAATATTTTTAATACATAAATCGTCTATAATCAGCTAATTTTAAGATAGGCAGTTTTCAAAACTGTGCATGGGTCTGTATAATGGAGAACATTGGAACAGATTTTTTGTTACATAAAAAATGTAACCAATGATGAAGTCAAATCCATTTGAAATACTGGTCGCGGACGTAAGTTTTCGATATCTTCATACTCTAATTTCCATTTACAAAAAATTATCGTGGTGTGAAGATATACTTTCTATAGTAAGCCTACATTACTTTCTATTTGGTGTTACGAGGCCCGAAATTTCCAATAATTAGCTTTGTGCACAGCTATTGAAATATAGGTTTTCAGCTGTACTTCAACGCTAAAAAGATTTTTGTAATAATTTATACAGGGTGTTCTCAAAATAGTGTAGGAAAATGTAAAACGATATTACTTTGTAAAACCACCCTTTAAATAATAAAATAAAACGATTATAATTTTACAATCGAAAGCAATAAATTAAATGATACTCCATTAAATACGTCCGAGTATGACTTTCAGAACATGATATTTGAGAACCAAAATTTCATTCAATGTTGGCATATTTCGTTATTAGTTACGGTTGTTTAAATTTTAGAACGTTGTGTTTTTTGTACGAATAGATTAGGAAATATTGAGCTAATATAACTGCTATAAATGTAAGTTGTATACATTTTTAGGTTCTTTTGCCCACTTAACAATTGTCTGAGGTAATTTGGTTTTAACTTGCTAGAAAAAAATTCGTAGTTATCAAGGTTCAAACTTTTTTATATGAAATTCAGTTTATTAGAGTCAATTTCCTGTAAGAAGTTGCCAAGGCCCCTTATTCAGTACAAACTAACTAGCTACCTTAATCATGCAAATTCGATTGCATTATTTCTGGGGCCCTAGTACATTCTTAATATTGTATTTTATACATGTTATATGAATAAAGAGTGGTTTTTATTTTCTATATCGTTTAAAAGCATTTTGCGTAGTTATTTTTATCCCAGGAATCTGTGGTTACGCGTTGACCACACATTTTAGAAACACCCTGTATATGGAAAAAATAATATTTTATAAAATAACATTTTAGTGTTTTTCGAAGATGTTCAATCAAGGTTTTTATCCATTACACCTATGTATTCATTATGTGGTTTTATAATCTTTCTCGTGCCTGTCTGTACCTTTTGCTAGTATTTTTATTTCATCTGTATATAGAGCGGTTAGTTGTTTTGGAAATGATGACACTTATTTTCTATTTTTGCTGATGTCACGTGATTTGGTGTTGTTTTCATGTATCCAACAAAAGGTTAATATTTACCTCGGACTGTTTCCACTATTGTTCGAAAAATAACAAGACTGCGTTCGAAAATGATATCAGTGTGATTGCTGGTATAAAGAATGAAATATGTGATGATACCTGTCTTACATTCACGTATGAATAGTTTTTCTTCATCCATTTCTTTTGGGTGATACAAATTGTCTAAATGAAGGTCTGCCCTTGAAAAATAAATGCTTTCATGAATACTCACGTTATGGAATTCGTAGAACACCTTCGTCAACTTATTTCTTAAATGTCTATTACAGGTTTAATTTTATATAACATTAAAGTGTAGCAAACGCTACGACAATAAATATCTGTCCCTGGGCATAAGGTCAGAAAACGGAGGGATTCAAAAAAGGAGACTTTTTGATCAATATTTTTTATTTTCGTCATAAGCATTGCTATCGTGTGAAAAACGCGCAGTTCTGTCGGGACTGTATTCCTCCACTCTTATAGGTGGGGTGATGGTGTAGGAGGTTTTTTTATTGATAGCAAAAGTGTAGAAATTGTTTGTTTCATTGAATACTATGACCATTAGTTCTGTTGAAAAAACACTACCTCTAACATATTTCATATCACGCGCCAGTTAAGCTGGTCTAGACCGCAACCAAGCTTTGGCGCGGTTAATTTTCTACTGGCATCGACACAAATTTGCTAGGTCCTATGACGCCTTGCACAAGTCTTCATGACTTTCATCATGAGGTAGTAAATGCTTCGCATACATTGGCGATGACGGCGCCTTAAGTGACATGTCTTCCTAATTTCTAGCTCTTGCTGCTATGTTTCTTCTACGCCATCATACCTCTTTTTAAATTCTACTACGATTCCACCAGATATTCGCAGGTCTTTAATGATATAATGAGGTCTGGTACATCGAATAGATTTCTGTATTCTTCAGTGGACACCAAGTCGAGCTTTGTGTGCCCCGAATAGATTGATATAAATTCAGTAAACGACTGTACTTGGCTTGTACTTTATTTAACTCAACATAGTTCTACCTTTGCTCATATTTCAAGCCCAAATAATATTCCAGGTGGAGTTTTTACTATTGTTTCGTTTACAGCTGACCGATATGCCATCAAGTAGATGTAAATACTGGTCCCAATTTCTTTGGTGGTCTGAGTCAACTTTTGACAAATATTTTCCCATCGTTCCATTCTTGCGTTGCAGCTTTTCGTCTGAGCGTGGATGAAGAATAGCTGTTCTAGTCTTGCATATCTTCAACAGTTGGAAGAGACATGGGACTTAGGCTGATTCAAAACTTCTTCCTTGATTTGACTAATTTCATTGGAATTCCGAAAAGGCTAAACAGTTCTTACAGAACCGCAACTGCCTTTTGATTTGATAGAGTTTATGCTTCGATCTATTTACTAAAATAGTTCATTGCGACTAGGATATATTTATTTTCTGCTTCTGTTTCCGGAAATGGACCAGCTATATCAATTGCTACTCTTTCAAATGGGCTAGCCACATTATATTGCCTCATTGGCAATTTTCGTCTTCGCAAAGGACCGTTTCTAGAAGTGCATATTACACATTTTTGGTACCACTAATTAACATTATCCCTGAAGTTTATCTAATAAAATCGTTCGCGGATGTTTCCCATAGTTTTCTTTAATCCCATATGCTCTCCTGATGGACCATCATGCAGTTGTTGCAAAACTTCCGCTAGTCTGTTTTTCGAACCCACCAATTGCATTTGTCTTTCACTTTCATTAGAATTTTCCAGGGTTATTTTCAAAAGACCGCCTTGAACCTGCAAGGAATCTCATTGGGACCAATGAGATTAAATGGGGCTACTTTCTTCCAATCTAGTTTTTGATCTTCATTCTTCCACTTCAATAACAACTTCAGGTCTGGCTCGCTTTCATGATCTTGCTTGACATTACCCGGTTTCCAATCATCATTGATCACATAGTGCGGTTTATGAGGAGTTCTTCAACTTTTCACTCTAACCGAGTACAAAGTTAATAATCTTCTGAGCATGGGTGTCTTGATAAAGCGTCAACATTCCGATAATTTCCTCCGGCACGATGCTCATCTTCAAAGTCATACTCTTGCAGCCGTTCAATCCGTCTCACTATTTGGCTTTCTGGATTCTTAAACTGTATAGCTATTCCGAACACTGCGTGATAAGTTTTCAATAAGAAATTTCGATCACAAAAGTATTTGTAAATTGTTCAGCAGCCTATATCATCACTAGCAATTATTTGCACGTAATACAATAGTTCCTTTCTGGTTTGGACAACACTTTGCTAAAATACCTAATTAGTCATTCTTGTCCATCTTGAATTTGCAATAGCACTACAGCGATGCCAACGTGGGCTAGCATCGGTATGTGCCATCAATTCTAGGGTAACAGATAATGGGTGCGTCTTTCAATTGATTCCTGGCAGCTACTCTATAAATACGGTTGATCTTGATTAGTAAGTTGTGTAAGGGGTTTTGCGATGTGTGCAAATTCACGTACAAATCGACGATAGTAAGTGCCATAACCCCTCGAGACATTGTAATTCATGTTTATGTTTTGGTTGGGACTATTGGCGAATAAACTGAATTTTCTCTGGGTCAGCTGCTACACATTTTTCAAAAACCATATTGCCCAAATATTTCACTTTGTTTTGAAACAATTTACACTTCTTTGGACAAGTTGTAGATGTGCACTTCGCAGTCTCTGAAACACCACTTAAAAATTTTGCAGCTGTTTATCGAAGGACTTTCGAATAACTATGACATCGTCCAGGTATACTAGATGCGTTTGCCAATAGAACCATCTCAAGATCAATTCCATTAGTCTTTGAACCGTCGCCAGCGAATTGCATAAGCGAAAGGGCATCACTGTGAACTGCCAGTGACTAGATCCAATGGAGAATGCCGTCTTTTCCCGATGTTCAGCCTCCATACCAACTTGCCAATATCCACTTTTCATATCTAAGGTCCAAAACCATTTGTAGCCGGAAAGCGTATTTAAAGTGTCGTCAATTCTAGGTGGAGAGTAGCTGTCCTTTTAGGTCACATTATTTAAGCAACGATAATTTACACAAAATCTAGTACTACCATTTGTTTTCTTAACAAGTACAACTGGTCATGCATAACGACTACTGGACGGCTCTATTATCCGTTCAGGGGCATTTTCCTTGATTATCTTCTCAGATTCATCTCGTTTGGATAAAGGCCGTCTCCTTGGTCGTTGACGTATTGGTTGGTCATCTTCAGTATTTATTTTGTGCTTTACGATTCGTTCCTCCTTTCAGTGGCATATGTCGGCATATCGTTAGATCAATTGACTGGGTTTATTGTTTTGCTCATGGGATAAATCGTTATCTAGGGATTCAAGTGTAGCAGGCAGCTTAGATAAATTCTTTATAAGCAGAACCTTTTTAATGGTTTTTGTGCAATCTACCGCAGATAAGATATGTGTACTCGTTCCTAATTCGCCGCCCTTTTTTAAAGTCATTTGGAAGGGATTAACAGTCATCAAGCAAACAGGTGTTGTTTCCTTGGCTTCGAGCAATACTCTTCCAGCTAGAATACCACGACAAATATTTATGGTGTTGGTTACTAGGATTCCTATGCATCTTAACCGGTTGACCTATAACTGTAGTTTCGTTTCTTCGTGATAACGTTACCTCTTTTACTAGGATTATTTTTATTGCACGCTCATCTCGCCGACTAATGGGCGTCTTTTCATCATCAGTTTGAAGGATGTGATTCTTCAAACATATGGCAAAGCCAAACTCAGACTTTGTATTTATACCCAATATGACAAGTTCCTCAATATCAGCTACCAGCATGCAATGCGTACACTTCGTTCAACCGATTTTAATATTTGTAATAATTTCACCATGAACGGTTGTACGGTTTCCTATAGCTGTACGTAATCGCAGCTATGAAGGCAGCGATCTTCCATTCCCAACAACGTTTTGTTTTACTCTTGTCTACGTTGCTCCTATATCCAGCAGAATTTGGCAATTTTTCCCTGCAATTGTTCCATCAATGTAAAGACTATCCGGTTTGTGTTTTAACGATGCCACGTGGATAGTGACTTCTGGGACATAACTAGCAAAGATCGATATGCGTCCCTTCACGAGGTTCCTTTTTAGTTTTTGTGGTACTTTTTATTATCAGGGGGGACTGCTCATAACCTCTTGACAATTTTTTGTAAGTTCTATAAGTCCTGTAAGTTTACCGCATTTCCAATGTCGTGCTCGTTGCCGTGTTGGTCTGTGTGCTTTAATTGTTCTTAACAGTGTTTCTTCTAAATTCTCAGAACTAGGTTTGTCTTCCCCAATGGCACGTATACGAACGTAGCCTTTCGATGGTTGTTTGGCCGTTTCGAATTCTAGTGTATGAGCCAATGCATTAGCAACGGCCATACTAATCTTCGTGCCTGTAGTTGCGAAATTCTGAAGACCTCCCACAAATGTCTGCCCCCCAATTTGTTCAATGAAACTTTCTGGAGCTGTTGGTATGCCAATTTCGCTAGTCTAGGGATTCTCCCCCGATTTTCTGCATTCTATTCCTTAACCGGGCATACGATATCGCATTTCTAGTCTTCTAGTCTTATTCTGCAGGTGGTCTGGTATGGTATGTAGAATGTCTAAAGCGTCCCCACGTAAAGTCACTATTAAGGTAGTTGCTTTTTCTTCAATGGTCCACCTATTCGATGTTGCAACTGCCACGTATTGTTGATAATAATTGGCCGAAGATGTTGTACCGTCATACGTAGGTGTTGTAACGTGTCTTCTAGTGCTTGAAATGCCGTTTTCAACAACAGGAAAGTGATAAATTTGCCGTAGATTCACTTCTGTTAATTGTTTATAAGAGACGCGTTCTTTATTCACGGTGAAAAGAATAAACTTTTGTTGTAGTTTATCACACTTCTTCGTTACCTCCTCATACTTTGTTGACAACTCATTGGTCATGTCCTCTATTTCTTTTATTAGGTCCTGTCTTAATTTAATTTGTCTTAAATTAAATCTTTTTTTAATCCATTTTGATTTAATTTAATTTCCTTTTATAATTAACTTTGGTGTGAATTTATGAATTCCATTTCCTCTTTTAATTTATTTGTAATTTCTTCTTGCACTTTATTTTGATTGGCAGTCATTTTATCTTGTAATCAAATTTGACTGATTTTAATTTCTTCTTGATTGAAATCCATTTTGTCCTGCATCTTTTGCAAAATGTCCATCAGCGACTCTATATTTTTTCGGCCATTCTTGTCACTGGGATATAGAAAACAATTAACAATAGCTTTTAATTATTAATTTTCCCTCAGTTCACACTTTTAATAACAAGCTACACACCTGACACCAATGTAACGAAACTAGTTAATTGTTTAAAAGTCTTTATTTATATTCACTAGATTATATTTATTTCGTTAGCCGTATTCACTGAAATATGTATTTCACAGTACTCTAATAATAAACGTTTATATTACTATTTATATTTATTTAATACAGTTACTTAACAAAACAAAATTCTTAGCAAAATGCAAACTAAAGCAATTTAAACTGCATTTATATGAAAAGGATAAATTCTAGAACAATCAAGGATAAAATTAGTCATAATATTCATATTATAAATTCCAATGCATGACTCATTGCTGCGGCCTTGGTTCCGCGGAATCTTCTGGAATATTCTATGGAAGATTTTGGAGTCTTCAACAAAATTATCGGTATTTTTATTTCTGTTACAATATTTTCAATAAGAAAACGTCGGTTGATTATATGTTATGCGGATTCCTTCATTTTACGGGTTGCGTATGGCGGACGCGTATTTCAAAAAACGTATTGTTACGATTTCTGCAGTGAAAGAGTTAATATATGTGCCTTTAAATGTTTGGATTTATTAAAATTGTTGTATATAATATTTTCGAAAAATCCGGTGTAAAGGTGTAATTTGTAGTTTATATATCACATTGTGCGTACTAAAGCTAGTTGTCAATAGTAACAGCTGTAAGGATGAAATGCGTTTAATAAAGATGCTGAAGGTGTGTATTATGCAACGACCATGTAAATTATCTATTAATACACAAGTATGAAGTTATAATACGAGCCATAGGCGAGGGTATTTTTTCTGCGATTACAAATAGTATATAACAATTACTCATTTATTTAAAATGATTTGTATTTACCTATCTGGTTAACGTAGTAATGGGTCCTGAGTTCTTATTTGTCAATATATCTGAATTGAAATGAATGTCATTTCGCTATAAGTAGCACATACAGCATGACCAGTATGAGAATAAAAAATATATATTTAGTAATGCAATGTAAACTCATGTCAGTATCTATTATTTAATTGTGGCGTCTCACTTTGAAGGCTCAGACCTTACAACCACCCAACTGATTTGTATCAAACAAACAACATTTTAAAAACAATTATCCGTATCTGTGTATATCTAATATAAAATTTTTCAAAATATACATACCTTTATTAGGGCAAAATATATTCGAAAAAA
Organism: Phrixothrix hirtus; assembly: GCA_024586415.1. Lineage (NCBI taxonomy): Eukaryota > Metazoa > Arthropoda > Insecta > Coleoptera > Phengodidae > Phrixothrix > Phrixothrix hirtus. The sequence goes on along the minus strand of JAHWXV010200470.1, from coordinate 2,783 downwards.
TGTGATTTGTAGCCGCATTTTACGAACTTCAGAGTTTATAACCAAAAAAGTATTCGTGCAAAAACAACAATATTTCCATATATCAAAGAGTGGGCTAAGCTAAGCTAAGCTAAGCTAGGTTTCCTCTTATTTTGTTAATTAATAATAAAGTTATGTTAAAAAATAGTGCTGTACTCCAGCTTCCGTGTTTGAAGAGATACTTCAAAAATTGCTACTACGTATTGTACCAAAAAACAAACTATCACAGAACAATAATATGATTACCGAAAATACGCATTTTTAAAGCCTGTATTAATTAAAATAACGCGTGAGAAAAGATCTGATGTAACACTTAGTGTGCAGTGAGACACAAGAGAGAAGGTACTATATATACATACGCATACCACACTATTGCTATTGAATGTGGCTCAAGGCGACTATGGTATTTTTCTCTGATACTTTTAACATTTGAAATTGAGAATAGCACAATCAAAAATATATTTTTATACAGTAATGTTACATAACCACTTGTATAACCAAGTAACATTCATACATCTTAACCTCAAAAAGTTCATCGATATACTGTAAAAATTTTGTACGTAATGGTGTCGCTGTTTCTGCAATATTGGCCTTCAAAGTGAGATGCCGGAATTAAACACATTAATAGTTTCTAATGTAAACGTTTTGAATATTTTTAACGATACCGATTACTGTACCGAAACAATGTCCTGTCAATTAAACTGTACTTGTTAATATTTAGAAAATTATACGTTTTATAGTAATTTTTTACGAGACGTTCTTTTCTTATTTATTTTCAATATTAGTAATAGAAATGTAATTTTTTTATAGTTATAATAATTGTTTTTCTATTTGCAGCTGTGAAATTTGGTCGAATGTCAAAAAAACAAAGAGAAAAAGTGGAAGATGAAGTTAGATTCCATAGAGCACAACTAAGGGCGCAGAATGATTCTGCGCCTGATAGTTCTGTTTTTGAACAACAAACTCCGTCGAGTAGCGACCAATTACATCATAGTTATAACGGAGGGTAAGTTTTTCAAATATTATTTATGGGCATGTAGTTTATTCATTTTTGATATAAAATTCATTTCTGTCGGTTTTTGTAAAGTAAGATTTTATGAATATATTATTCGCTCTTAATATTTCAATCTTAAACTACACCATTGTAAAAAACCAAAAGGTTCACACAGTTAGGTGCAGTTATCTCAAAGCTTGCCAGGAGCTAGATACTCTTCCTAATCAATAGTTATTCCAAGTTAGTTGATTTTCTTGACGAAGCTCTTGTATATTGCTTGATTAGTTTAGAAGCAGTATATTTTACACGCCATTTCACATGTGTTTAACTGGAGTGAGCAAAGTAAACAGATCGAATGGGCCAAACCGACGTGTTGGCCAAATATTATTCGTGGAACACGAATCAGGTGGTTGTATTTCGAACTGATCTTACTTTCTTGCATAGTTTGAAGACGTTTGTTCCGTCCGTAGCCAAGCTCTGAGTTTTCGGACAATATTTTTGTTCTTTTGAAGTTTTTTATTTTTATGATTTAAAAAACCTTTCTTGCCATTCCTTTCTTAAAACACAATTTGTTATGGCACATCTGAACTTTGGTTATTTCACTTAACTTTAAAATTTTATATTCGTTTCTGAATGCTACCGTTACTTGTTTCAAGTTTATTATTTTCCAAAGTCATCGCTTTTTTATTTTTTTAGATACAGTTTGCTTTGAATTTAAAGTGCCGTTATATAGTTTATAGATAGGCTTTTTAGAAAAATTAAATAAGTGTGAATTTATTTGATTTTTTTAATGTTGAATCTTACGAAATTTGAATTAAATCACGAGGATTCCAACAATATTATGTCGATTAATTTAATGCGCTATTATAATAACCATTGATATTTCTCTCGCCTTGTTGCTTTAATAAACCAGTAAATAGAGTGTAGAAATTTTATATCATTTACTATATGCTTACGTGAATGAACCTAATTCTACCTTTACTATTAATAAGAAGATGATAATTGATGACGACACATTTTTGTAATAATTTAATAAAAAAGCTTTTTAGACACAAATGCTATATAATGAATGCTAATTTTTGGTTTTTTAGCAAGTTTTACAAACGCGTATGTGCTAATTGGATTATACCCGGGTAATCAATACGATCGTCACCTGTTTGAATTTGGTTATTTTTATTGCCTAAAGTTGGGGTATATGAATATTTTGTTTAAGATTTAGTTCGCTTATTTGGCAATGTGTTTTTCAATTGCCGTAGGTGTTCTACTGTAACAAAAATTTCTTGTGGAGCTTTTTTTGTAATGTTCGGAAGTACCTTAATTATCCAATAAAAGCTATCACTTTGAATTATTTTGTTTTTTTTCAAAACAGTTTACAAAAAATGATTCAATTTTCAACATATTGTGTAATCAACAGTAGAGAAATTTATGATTGGCGCCAAATTCAAACAGACAACAATCTTTTTGAATTACTTACTATATAAATTCAAAAATGTCGTATTTTTTTAATACTTTAAATGTTAATTTTTTTATTTGAACACAACTCAAATACTTAAAAAAGTAGGTTTTAATTTTACCAAATTTTCTTTTCCTATTCATTAACTTCGTCCCAAACATCAAATAGCGGTTTTGCGAAATTCTATAAAATCTGGACTTTTAACTATAAAATAATTACATGTAAAGGGTCTTCCAATAAGAGGTTTCATTTTAAATAACCCGCCATTTTAACAAATGTCACGAGTCAATTTGGTACTACTTGACAGATGACAAGTAA
>JAHWXV010200400.1:0-12123 GCA_024586415.1 Phrixothrix hirtus | reverse complement strand
GTCACAATGAAGGTAAAAGAAACAACTACTGCCGAACGTGAAATGATATTAAACTTGCATAAGCAAGGTAAAACATGTCGACAAATTGGAATTATGGTTAGCAAACCACACTCAATGGTTGGTTATATAATAAAAAAATATAAAGATACAGGTATTATTGAAAATGAAGTCAGAAGCGGTCGTCCAAAGAAATTAACAGAAAGGAGTGAAAGAGGAATACTACGAACTATTAAGAAAAATCCATTTGAAAGTGTACCTAAAATAGATGCAAGGTTGGAACAAACACATCAAAAGGTAGTCAGCTGTGAAAAAGTCCGTGGAGTATTAAGAAGATACAATTATCATGGACGAATTGCCAGGAGAAAGCCCCTTGTTAACAAAGTGAACAGGCAAAAGCGTAACAATTTCGCAAAACAATACTTTAAATCTCCTCAAGAGTTCTGGAATCGCGTACTTTTTCCGGACGAAACCAAAGTAAATGTTTTTGGATCTGATGGAAAAAAATTTATATGGCGAAAACCGGGTAAAGCTTTAAATAAAAACAATATGCGGCCAACAGTCAAACACGGTGGTGATTCAGTGATGTGGGGGTGTATGGCGCAAATGGAGTAGGGTTGTTGCATATAATTAATGGCACCATGGATAAGTATATGTATGTAAATATTTTAAAAAGCAATTTGCGCCAAAGTGCTGCAAAATTGGGCCTGGAAAACAATGATATTTTCCAACAAGACAATGACCTTCAACATACGGCATTCATTGTAAGGGAATATTTGCTTTATAACACTCCCAAATGTCTCCATACACCTACACAATCACCGGATTTGAATCCAATTGAATATTTGTGGAAAGAATTATAGTTTAGATTGCAAAAAAGGCAAATTTCAAATAGAAAAGGTTTAATAAATTCTATAATGCAAGAATGGGGTAAGATCGAACCGCAAGCAACTCAAAAATTAGTATGTTCTATGAATAAAAGATTGCAATGTGTGTTAAAAGCCCAGGGCTGTCCTACCAAATATTAATTGTTTACAAAAATTCAAAATTTGAGGTACAATTTACTAGTTTTATAGTCGGTCCAAATACTTTTGTGTGTTGAATTTATTCGCTGAAATGAATCGAATGACTTTTCAAAAAATTCAAACGAAAATATTCTTATTTCTGTAATGTAGAAGAAAAGATATAGCTTAGTAAATAATAAACATGTATTGTTTTACACAAATTATGATTGTTTATAATAAATTTTGTTTACTAAGTACTGGTTTTGTCTGTCCAAATACTTTTGAGAGTAACTGTATGTATAATGCAGTGTAAAGAACACTACATATATTCTGTTTTATAAATGAATTTATTGTTGTTCTCATGGATCTTTAATTGTACAAGTATTAAATTCACTTTCTAAATGTCTTTTAAATATTTCACAATTTTAAAACACACCAATTGTTTAGGTTAATTTTAAAACATAACGCTATCTTTATAAGACATTTTATAAATACATTTATAAATTAATTTAATATATACAACGCCTTTAAGGATTTTGTATATCAATGTATATTACTTACACCATGTTGTAGTAATTGTTAAAGGCCGTTGCTGAATAGAATTGTATCACTTGTAAAAGAATTACTGCGGCACCTTTTTATTGCTTGCGATCAGTCCAAATTTGGCAACGGTCTTCTTTTATTATAGAATCCTGTCTACTATACTTGTAGATTATTCAAAAGCCATACACATTAGAAGGCTACGCGAGTTGCAGCTTTGACTACTGCATCTAAATTGATTTTATTTAAATACTATTTAGGTAACTCAATTTATAATCCCACCTTGAGAGTAGATTTCGCCCTTTCATTGATGAAAAACAAAAATACAATATTCTACGTAAAATGCAGGAAAATTATCACAAAAGCAGCATTGAACTATTTAATTTATAATATAATGTAAGAATTTTGCCAATATATGTATATTTCCTTTATGCCAATTCTTAAAGTTACGACTTCGCAGAAAACACTTAAACTAGCAAATTTAACGGGAGTTACAAAAGTAATACCAAACTTTTGGTTAGATGAAAAATATATATCGAATTGCAATTTTATTGTACATTTGGATTTAATCTCCTGAAGGTCAGCTACTGGCTTGATATCTACTACATCAATTGAAAGTTCTTTAAAAATTTGATGTGTTAGCAGTTCCTAATCTTGATTTCTAATATAAATGTATTAGACTATTGTATATCTAGGTCATAAAATGGGCATCTGTTGCCCTCAGATGTTTGACACTCAAGTCAAGGAAGTGAAACGGGGCAGCAGGCAGCTAATTGCTGACAAGGTTATGTCTGAAATTCATTCAAGTGAAGTGTGTGAAAAGTAGCCAAATAATCATACTGAAATTAAAGAATAGCTGATATGAAATCAACTAAGGCAACTTTCCGCTAATTTACAAGTGTTACACATCATTACGAAGGAAAGAAACGGGCAAGCCACGTTCTGCACTAAAATTTTGAATTATCAACTTTGCTTCGACCTTAATTTGGTTTTAGCTTATTTCTGAACTTTTCGCCATTATATAGATTGTTAGCAACTATTATTTAATGCTTCCCATTTTGTATCAACAAGTCTAAACATCTAATGACTTTTTGTCCATAAGGAATATAACGTAGATCTAGAACCAGATTCCTCTTTTAACTGTAGTTGGTTGGCAGTTATCACAATGTTCCATGTGGTTTCTAGAATTTGTATTCTAAAGAAACTCTCGAGAATCATTGAGGACTCATTTTTATTAGAGATGTAGAATGATGAGTGATGAGAGTAGCAACTACGTTTTTTGAAGCCAAGAGATAAAGAAGTACTGGTCGTAATAAAGTACTTCCACCTCAATATTGAACAGCAATGAAGAGTACAGATTATTTCATTGTGGCTGAATTTTAAAGATAATGTTCGCAGCAGAGTGCTTTATATTTTGAAATATACCAATTTACAACCGGAAAATCTACGAAATATCAGAAATCTGTGTCAGGAGTTCTGTAACTCCTTGTTTAGTATTTCATAAGATTTAATTTGATGTACATTGTGTACACTGCGCTTTTTATCGTTGTTACTGTGTGGCAGGACGGCAAAGAGTACTCATAAATTTGATGAACGCATTATCTTCGCATTATATAGCAGTCAAAATAACCTCTTTTCGTTATTTACTAATCTAGAATATGTACCGATCTATACCTTATGTCATTCTTATAAATAATTTTGCTTATTTGAAAATGAAAAGAATAGAAATTGTCGTATAAATTGAGAATATGATTACTTTGCAAATTGTTTTTGTGAGTTTTAATTGCATACTCTGACGCGATTTGTTTATGCCTTAAGCAATGCTTTAGTTTTGGAAATGATTGTAGCGTGACAAGAATAATTCTGATAACATACCAAAAAATGTTTTACATTTTTGCAGTTTTTCATAACTCGACTGACCTTTGAATTAAAATTTCCCTTAAATCATCTGTACAAGAAACTAATTTTAACATGTTGTTGTGAGTACCTGCATGTTGGCATTCTAGTTATATGGGTCAGGCCCCAGATGAAAGTACAATATTGTATTAAACATTTATAACTAAATACATTAAAATATTATGTCAACTACTTAAAAGTGATTTAACCTATTTTTTTACATAGTTACATTATTTTCTAAATACCTTGCCTAAAGTTACTTGTACAAAAGATTCTTAGAATTATGATTTGAAAAAGTTCATTATTGTATCTCTAACTTCTTCATCGTCAGATAATTGTTCCACATGTTTAACCCTTTAATCTGAGAATTGAGTTTTTGGCCTTCAACTTTTTTCCACATAATTCAAACCTGTGTGTGCGTCTTGAAGCCAAAAATAGGTTTGTTTTTGAAAAATTGTCCTAGCTCTAGAAGTTTTAATAATTCGTATGAATTTTCGTAGGGCGCAGTTTTTCGCGTGTAAAAATTGAATGATATAACGCAATTCCAATTTTGTACAGCAATAATTAGGGGTTCCGTGTTAAACAATTTGTGACATATAATGTCTGTAAAAAATACTATCAGCGTAAAAAAAGTTATTGTACCTTACTATTGGAGTATGCCTTGTATCTACCGGCATGCTCATTCCCAAGAAACACTACATCCTTTTCACATTCGTATATCTAAAGCGATTTTCTCCTTGTTGCTATATTGTATAGAGATCTGCCTAGAAAATAATTAATTCAATGAATTAGCTTGCAGGAAAGTAACTAAATGTTTCCATTGGCGTTTCTAGTGAACAATAGTGAAGTGTTGCAAACCTATGCATTCACCATCTTTCCCATCCGGTGTAATATTAATTCAAACCCAGGAGGTTTTTCAGAAGGTCCAGTAGTTAAATCGTCATGTATAAGTATATATACAGCCTGCCGTAACTTATTTGAAGATTTTTCACTTTCAGAAAGAACTGACTAGTTATCCGACAAAATCACATCTAATTTGTGTATGTCCTCTCTATCGAAGTTATCCAAACAAGATCACTTTATCAAACCCCTATAGGAAAACAAAGAAAACATTTAGATGTTCTTTCCTTATGTTTTTATTTGGAACCAGCTAATTTGCGTGCATGTAGAACACCAGAAACACTAAATATTGTAAAATTTATTATTACTGGTTATTAATATGCCTAACAGTAATAATATATTACGTGAACTACCTAGACTTTATCGTTAAGTTTTAGTAACACACTGCCTATTCAAAGACACCAACAATTTGTGAATACAAATCCTGTATTACAATATAATTCTGTAACCATGCACACATCTATAGACACTATTAGTCTTCTACGCATAACCGTTGTTCCCGTCAATAGTCACAGAATTGGTGACATATGTGGTTCCTCTATAGCACTAATTTTAAGTTTAAAGTACTAAAACACAGTGGGTGTGTTTGATATTCCAGGACTGTTAAAACCTCCTAATTTCATTTAATGAGGAATAGTAAAATTGGAAATTAATATTAAAACGTTCTTAGCTACCATATGGGTCTAATGATTTATCTATCTTTACAATAAAATTGACTAAATTATTCTTCCTTTTCTATTTATATTGCGCAAGACGCACTCTAGAGCCTTAATAAAAGTTAAAGATGTTGTCTGGAAGTTGATGTAAGAATACCAGTTAGAAATACAACAGGATTCGGTTAAATTTCAGGTAACACTTGAGCGTACCAGCACATCATAACTATCCAAAATTATTACTATTTATCTGAACAGTTGCGCTGATTAGTATCGATTTACATTTTTCATTGAAGAATTTATTGTGTGTCCTGGACACCAACTAATTTTGCGGAAAAGTTGATACACTCAACTATACAGCTTTTTTTGAATCTTTTAATATGCATCCTTAATTTTTGCCTATAAAGGAATACAAAAAAAGCTGGAAGTTATTAAAAAATAATGATCCGTTATATCTATAAAAAGCGTAGTATTGCCTTTGGATAGTATTTTCGTTAGGTTAAAACAACCTTGTGTGTTTAATAATTAATAAAAATTGTGTTCGCTCGTGTGTAATATCCTATTGATGTTAATTAAAAGGGATTCACTATAAATCAGTTTGTATAAAGGGACTTCTCTACATAAGGACTGAAATTGACATTGGTTGAAATCCTTTTAACACCGTATCAACATGTGACAATGTTGCAAATACTAAATCCCATAATTTTAATATAAATATTAGAAATCTAAATTGTAGTACTTTGAATTTCATATTCGGCTAAAATTATTATTTGTATTTTAAACTTCCTGTTTTATAAATAACTCATTGGATTGTAGTAACATATACATTAAAGGTATTAATTTCTGTATGAGTACGTAGTAGTATTTACAGTAATTATCATTATTCACATTTAGAGGGGAAACAAATAAATTTAATTAATGTTTGGTCAGAAAGTTATTACCTCAAATTATTTAGTGAAAATTTAGTACTTAATTGGTTTATAAAGTATTAATGGAAAGTTCGTGGTTCAGGTGAATAGTGCTCAATAAATTATAGCAGAGCAATATATAATTTAACGGAAACAATGTAAGAAGGAAATGAGTATGTACATTGTGTTAAACTTAATTTGATGGATCGAAGGAAACTACATTTTTATTAAATTTTCTGTTTATTACGTTAACAAAATTAGGTATTCGGAATAAAAATTATATTAATTATATGAAACAATTCGATTGTGTTACTTTCTAACAGTGAATTATTCTGGTAAGCAATATTATACTTTTACTTATTTACATTAAAAATATTTTAAAATAGTGAAACGTAGACGTGTGGCTATATTCTATTACAATACCTTACTCCCTTTAAAGTTATCTACTTGCAAGTATTTGAACGTTATCGTTGAGCTTTAAATAGAATTAGAGTCCACAACATGGTAAGATTTTAAAAATACACATACCTTAAAAGCAAATGTAATCCAAATGATATCTAAACACTAATATATGTATAATTTAATGTACAGAAAAGTTAGAATATTGAATGTTACAAAAATGTCACGTATACAAACATATGTTGTACATAACATTTATTCAATAAAATGTATTTTAGATATTCCATAGTTGCTTCCAGATATATAATTATAAAGAGTCTGTATGAATAGCAATCTAATTTTAGGCATGTGAAGGTTTTGATTACATATTCAAAGTTTAGCTACTACTTATGAGAAATTTAATAGAATATTCAAAAGGTATAGTTCTACACAGTATATGAAATTGGAGCAAACCCTACCGCCACCTAACTATAAATAATTCTTAAGATATGAGTTACCTACCATTTTAAAAATATTTTTTTTATATGGCATCAAGCAAACTGTCAAATAATTTATTTTGACTTACATTGGATATATTATAAATAATGCAATTTGAAATAGGCCCGTTACTGTTTTCGCCTTTCAATCACTTTTGTTTCAATTTATTGATGCAAACTACCTCCAATTTTAATTTTAAATCTTTCAAGAACCAAGTATAGCTTAATGGTATTTTAAACAGGAACATTCATTTTGTTCAAATTATTTTAATGTATTGGTGTTTACAATGCAAACAAAACCACTAACATCGTACTTTATCAAATATTCAGAAATAAATTTGAAATTAATATTTCTAATTTAATTCTAACGTTCATTAGAAACTAGGAAACTCACTTTTGTTTAATTGGCTATTTACTGTACTATCGGTACTTAATTAAATAAATCTGAAAGTTGATTATTTTTAGTTGAAACGAACAGCTTGACCCGAAATATAAGAGGAAATGCTTTCACGATCAATGTCAATGTAAGCAAAACAACTTCCTAGAACATAGCAGCATATCAACGTTCCGTCCATTATTCTAACTGTCATTATCTGGACAAAAGAATATCACTAGAAGCACAATAACTCAAGCTATTGGTTGATGTTTCATTTTTAGTGCTAGAAGATTGTAAACCGTTTTTATATAAGTATTCAACAAAATATATTAATAAAATTTATTAATAATAAAGTCACTAAACTGTATTTAGTGCTATTTTAATTATATTTACCGAGTTTACTTTTATTTTCAATTAATTGTGTCATAAATACATACATGACCCTGAGAACGATTTTTTGAGTATCCAATCTAGCCATGAAGGAAAACACTTAGAGATCTAATAACTATTTATCATTACGCATATGTTTCTTAAATACTTATAAACTTAGTTCATTTGGTATGCATTCCTTAAAAAAGCTTCGTGGTGTCAAGAAAAATAACCACTGATCGCCTTCCACAAAGAACTTTTTCAAAATTTTCGAAAAAAAAGAGTTTTATGTGGATAAATTGATATTATAGGGCGATTGTCTTAAGTTCCATAAATCCCGAATTCTTTTAAATTACGGATGCAACAGTTACATGCAGAAACAATCCTTTGGACCTTTAAGATTGTGGTGACTTTTCAAGTAAAGTTGCTTTAAGACTTTCTAGTGCTTTTCGGTGACTGAGAATTTACGATTTTTCCTCTTTCAATATATTCAACCAATAGATGGCTTTCTGCGTCCCAGAAAGCAATAGGCATTACCATTTTTCTTTTGAAACTCCATTTCGGTTTTCTTGTTTAGTGGCGTGATCTCAATTGTTCGACGTAATGCACTGTAGATTGATAAAATGAAATTTCTTAAATACGCTTCTTTATTTAATTGAACTTATACACAATTTGTTGCGTTACAACCATAAATAAAGTGTGATTACAACTACCGTGCCTAACAATGCGCTTCGCTCTTCTCCGTGTTGCATTGCACCTTCTTAGCGCGAGCAATTTTGGTCATCCACGCAAATATATTTATTTGAAATTCAAGTGAGTATTTAAAGAAATATTAAATCAGTATAAATTCTTTCTTAACAATTTACAAATGCTTTAACATCAATAATACAGCTTAGTCTTTTGTAAAAAAGATGTGTCCCTTTTAATGGCTAAATGTTCTTCAAAAACTTGAAATCGGGATGTACTTGTTTTCGTTCTGATGTTAGTAACCTTTATCATTCTTATATCCTTGCGCAACGTTTTAAAAACATTTGTTTCGAAAACGTGGATATTTTTTGTAATTATAGTTTACTTCAGTCATTAATAAGTCATAACCAACTACTCTGCTTTCTTGCGTTCTCTTCAAATCCTGATTACATCAGTCTCCCTTGCATCAATTCCCAATCATCTACAAAGCATGGAAGATAGAAATGTACAAAGTCAGAATCGACAACGGTGAAAGACTGTGAAATAGAGTACAAAACACTGCAATTATTTTAAACGAAGAAGTCCTGAAGAGGGTACATTACAATTTCATGCGAAAGCATTATCCATCTAGAATATTTATAATGTTACTATGTGCACATTACCATGCAGGTAGTTGATTTTGGTTTAGATTCTCTGTCTACTAAAATTCTGTCACATAATAGAATAAAATGTTTGTACATTTTTTTATAAGCAAAGCTTCCTTTTTGACTAACTGTGCGAGAATAAGTCTTTAAAAAGAGATCAAAATTTTACTATAGATGAATTTTCCCTAGAAAAACAACGAAAACGTTTTTACAAAATAATTACGACCCGATTTGTCTAAAGTAAACATAGTTTTCACCCTTTTTTGATTGTTGTAGGTTTAATATGCACATTAGCTACTAGAACGTCTATGTTAATATTTCCATTACAAATTTTATTGTAATCTGATGTGGCTGAGTCATATGACAAAATAGAATCTTTCATTAAGCTTTTAATCCACCTCCCAGGTAAACAAATTATTTTGGTATATAGGCAATGAACTTACTTTGACACTAAAAACCCGTTGTGCGTTATATCCTCAGAATTTTGATACACCCAGTAGAATATTCAAGTGCATTGTTCGCAATAGTTTTAAACTTAAAATTTATCGGTTAGGAATTCATAAATAGCATTAACTATTGCAACTGAAATTTATGGAATCAAATAACAAACGTGGTTGTCCTTTAATTTAATTTAAGAAAAAGCATGCGCATCCCATATCTGAAATCCATATGACGTAGTATATCAAAATTTACATTATAATGATACAGAATCTATGATTTTATCTAGTTGGACGCATTTAATCTCGAAATCTTGTAAATGTAAAGTATTTTCCATATCAGTAAACTTAGATTGTACCATTTATATATGTTTAAACAAAAATTATGTTTTGGTACACAATAAAATATTCAAGAAAATGATTTTATCTATAGGTTAAAAATAGTTAAAAATCGTGTATAACATTCATCATCTGTCTGAAAATGATAGGAGAATCTATTGACTTGTACAGAGGGGATAGTTCAATAAAACTTAGCATAAGCTTGATGTATGTTAGAGAAGAACGGATACATTAGGGAAGACCTATAGAAAATTTATTGCATTTGTGGAATTTTGTAATTTCCTAGCCTCAGGTTGTGTATCAAATCTAAAATAGTCATTAGATGAACGTAGTAGTAGACGTAGTATACGTTTAGAATTTTTAATACCCAACTAGTCGATTAAAAAAATTTGTTAAACAGTTTTTTTACAACATAGCAATTGACAACGCGCAACTTCATCAACATAGTTTTTGACTAAACGAGTTATGAAGGATTACTTCCTACCTATTAGCTGTTTTTCTAATAAAACTTGAATTCATATTTTAAAAATGCCAGTATATTTGTTAAGTTTTATCTAAATATTTACTTTTTTAAATCTAACCGTTCTCATTTCGTTCAAAATCAATACATATTCATATGCGATATAAATGTAAAGGTTGTCCACCCTTGTAAGTAATAACGCTTCAATTTTTCGATTTATGATGAATTTGAATAATGAACTCAAAAACACCTGTATCTCAAAAAATTATACATAAGGGGGCGATTGAAAAGTTCGTAATCTGACCAAAAGGCAATCAAAGGAATAACATAAAAATAGATTTACTTTTCATAACGGCCTCCCTTAAAAATACTGTTTAATAAGTCTAACGTCGCTGTGATTCAGTTTCCCATCCTGATACGATACATTAAATCTTCCATTAACTGCACTTAACTCCCCCTCGCCCGCGTATAAGACATTTTTGTCCAGCAAGAAATGTTGTCAATTTAGGAAATTAATACTCAGAACACTTCCAAGTCCAGTTTTATAATAGCGATCACTAACTTGCGAGGAGGTGCGTTGTCATAATGTAAAGCGGCTTTCTGTTTGCCCTTCTACGCCTCTTTTTATAAATGTCTTGATCTAGTTGTTTAGAAAGATTTGTATGATATACCCAAGTCTAGTTGAGTCCTTTGGAAGCTAATCAATCTTTTTACGCTTATCCACTACGGAGATTAACTCGAAATCGTTGACCACAATGTTTAAAAAAAGATACCTGCTCCTCGATCAACATCTTGGCAGACGTTGTACCAAGGTAATCAAATCTCTTTACACCTACGTCGTGAGGGATTCACGACATAGTGTTTAAGTATTTGCATCCACAGTTATCGTATAACTATGCCCACTTTTACGAGGGAACAAGTTGCACTTTTCTGTGGTTCCTCCTACTCACGAAGGTTAAGAATCGCCTTGGACGGTTTCTGGCGTCTTCCTCGTAGACTCCTAACCCGGAGATGAGGGGGTTGGAGCTGTTCTGAAACAAAGAGTACCAATTAGTGGGCTGTTCATGGATAAATTGTTGAATTGTGGAGATGTTCAGGTCTTCGTGGATTTCCGAACTTCGCATAAACCACGGAGCGTCGGTAGCCATACGCAAGCACTTGTTTTGGATGATTTTCAGCTTTCTCATGTTTGTTCTAGCGGCATATCCCCAGACGGTTGCCGCATAAACCATTGTCGGACAGATGATCGCCTTGTAGAGTCTAACCTTGTTTTCCAAGGAATACCTACTTCGGCGGTTCAACAGACCGTACAATGCTGCCACACCAGCTTTTGCACGAGAAATGCAGTGCTTGATGCGGTGTTTCCACGTCAGTCGGCAGTAAAATACGACATCCAGGTATCGAAGATCGTCCTCTCAAGGAATCGGAATGTCAAACATTTCAATTTCTTGTAGAGCGCGTGTACCCTACTCGTAAAGAACACCGCAGTGCTCTTTTCCGCGCTGACCTCGATTTTCCACATTCGGAACCAAGTTTCCAACCCAAGAACGGCCTCTTGTAGGTTACGGAGGGCCAAGTTTGGATCTTGGGATCGGGATAGTACGGCGGTGTCATCGGCGTAAAGCGCGAGTGTCGTGTGTGTCTGTCTAGATAGGTCACTGCAGAAAATAGTGTAAAGTAAAGGCGTGAGGAGGGAACCTTGTGAAACGCTCTCCTCTACGTTCCTCGGTCGCGATAGATGCCCTTCCAGCTTAATTTTAAAAGACCTATCCTTAAGATAGATCAGCTGAACGAGCTTCCGAGGAAAGTTTACTTCCAGCATTTTATACAACAATCCTAGGTTCTAAATCTTGTAGAACGCCTTAGCGACGCCCAGAAAAACTATTGCACTCGCATATTTGAAGGCGAATCCTTCGCTGATTTCTTCAGCCAGCCGAAGCGCGTGATAAGTGGTGCTTTAGCCAGGTCTGAAACCAAATTGTTCGTCGGAAATGATCTTTGCGTTTACGGTCCTATCTTTCAGGCGGTTATTCACTCT
>JAHWXV010200371.1:0-11729 GCA_024586415.1 Phrixothrix hirtus | reverse complement strand
TCGGCAGGCTGCATAATATGTGTGGAATTTGGGGGTAAAGCATACAAAATGATGCTTTTTTCGTCACAAAATGTACTTAATTCTAACGACATGTGAGAACAATGCCCATCAACAAAGAAAAGGATGGGTTTTTAATGTTATTTTTCACAATCCAGTTATTTAATCCGTTAGCAACATATTCGTAGAAAACGTCCGGGTCTACCTTTCCCAAAATGCAGTCAGGCGGTATGCTCTCATCAATCGCTTTTAGTGGTTTAACATAGGGGTGTACAACACAAGGTCATAATCCCATCTGCTGTAAAAGTTATAAGGACAGTGATATTATTCTTTTCATTACCCGATTTTATTTCATATAAATTACTATATCATCTAGGGCCAAGTACTGTTCCTGTTTTTGGGCAAAGCTGAAAACCAGGTTCATCTGCATTTAACATTCGTGAAGGCTCTTCCAAGACATCTGTATCACTAACACTTTCTAAATATAATTTCAATTCTTTAAACCAAGATTTAATGAACTCCTCTGTTACTTTTGATCAAGATTTGGTTACGCTTTCCGCTGTTCATCTAGAAATTTTTGGATGTCTGCGAAGAAAATATAAATACCAGTACCGGGTTTTCCATCCTTAAACAGAGTTTTTATCTTTTTATCCCTTGCAATATTTTGCACTGTCGATAACAATTCTTGTTTTTTTATAGGGAAGCCGCATTTTGCTAACCCAATTATCAAATTCTTTATTTTTTCCTCATATTCAACATTTAAAAATGATATTTGGACCCATCCTTCGTGGTTTATCAGACACTCAACCTTTAAGCCGGTCCTGAACTGTTGAGCGTGGAATCCCGTAATTTCGGCAAGTTTCCATAATTTTTGCTCCATTTTTAATTGCTCCAACTGCCTTACGTAATTTTTCATCAGCATACCGATGGAACTTTCGTTTTTTCTTGTTTTCCATATCCTAATATTATATAATGTCAAATAATTACTTAAAAATGATGCAAATGCAATTTAAAATTTCTTGGCCGACTACTAGAAAAATATCCCCAATAATGCCTTTTCCAATAGTCGGTCATCAAATATTAACTTTAATAACATTTTTAATGTTATCCATAGCTGTGGCCGACTACTGGGACAGAAAATACTTATACTTTATACTGTGGGATTTTAACAGAGATAAATTCATATTTCCCTTAATAAATATTACAGAGAGAAAATAGAACTTCGTCAAATCATCCAGTAGTCGGCCGGGGAGGCTGACTATTAGAAGCTCTATTAAATTTCGATTCCAGTTTCCGGCCATCTATATTTTAATCTTACAATTAGAATTTTGAATCTTTTGGAATAGTTTAGCTTTATTTTATAGTATTTATAACCATACAAATTTATTTACTTGCATTTTGCAACACTAATTATCATTTAACTTTATTGTTATTGATATTCGCACACTTCCACAATGTAGATAAACACAAAGTTATTTCACATGTAAACTGTCATCGGATTTACATGACATTTTTTTAAGAATCTATACTTACCAATAGATGGTGTTGGATTTTATACTGTTGATTGAACATATATATATATATATATGTTAAAATTTATGCGTAATTCAAATTATTATTAAATAAAGTGGCTTATGGCCGATTATTGGAAGTGGCTGGCTTACAGGCAACGTCACCCTATATATTCAAAATTATCTTCTAATCGCTTTTGTGCGATTTGATTGAGAAATACACAAACACTTTCTTCTTTCTTGTAAAATTGACATCTAAGGTTTTTAAAATTGTGGTTTTCTTTAATTTCGCCAGTGTTAACGTCTTAAAGAAAAGAATACTTTCTGTAATCTAGAACATAGTAACGTGGGTGAACGAGTACAGCGAGAGACTAAACTTGTTAACCAGCTTGGATTCTAAATTGTTTGCAGTAGGTGTCACACTAGCATAGGTGCAGCAAGTGAGGATACTTAATAATATTAGTCAGAGTAAGTAAGGCTTATGCTCTTGAAAAATTTGTTTATTTTATAACTGTTGTTGATATTGTTGAACTACAAAACTACAAATTATATTGTATAAGTGAAATTCCAATTTAATATAAGCCATGTTGGATATGATTTCCAAATGATTAGATCGATACACGTGCGGAAATTTATAAAAAAGAACAAAATGGCGGAACATTATGTTAGTGTGGTATTGCATATAATTTTTTATTTCATTTTATTTATTTCAAAGCGGCTTATACTGTGATATTTAATTAATATTTTATCTTTTGACCTTTACTGTATTATTTGTGGCATACGTTCTACGCACCTTTTAGTATTCAACGAGCTGAGTTTTGGCATTATGAGTTCTTTTACTACTTCTCATTTGGTTCTCAACGGGGTTGTCAGGTGAATTTCCTGGTCAAACCTATACACTAATATTTTTCTCACTTAGGTAGTTGGTTATGCTTTTTGCTGTACGGCCTTGTGCAATATCATGCATGAATTTCAGGTTCGCGCCATCAGGCACCCTTTCATCTTGCTGGCCTAAATGTAATATTGAGTTTGATACGCACAACGTACAGCCCTCCAGACCCTTTGGACCAATCACACATCAGACCCTTACTCTAAGAATATGTGCAACTCGCTACAGTGCAGTTACAATGATATTTCTCTCCAGGATGGCGACGTACAAAGTTTGTTTTCAGCTGAAAACTTGGAAAGAGTTGGGTTATTGTATTTTACAATTTTGTATTTACTATTACATTACATTTTATTATTACCTTTTTGTAATTACTAATAGACACGTTCTTATCAATAGGAGATCGTTCAAATCTCGTCTGTTTCATTATCGTGTTTAGACATATGGCAAGTGATCAAGCCTTCCTCTACAAAGTTCGTTGGCAAATTTTAATTCCAACATCATCTGTAAAACAATTATCCCTAATTTTTGTATCTGTTTTGGGAACCGCGACACGTTTGCTCTAGCAGGAGCGCTAGAATTTATTCGTTATGCAGTTTAATTTTTTTTGTACGAGGGTTGACCTGTATACTCCACCCCTGACCTTTTTCCCATCAAGGTGAGAATTTAAAACTATTTATTGTCGTGGACGTCCCTGAACATGCAAGTCTCAACTTACACCGGTCAAGTTACAGCACTCAAATCCGCGTAAGTGTGCTCTCAGTCACGAAATTGATGCCAATGAGCAAAAGTGTGTGATTAAATATTTGCAAAAAACGGGTTAACCCCAACGGACTGTAACTTTAAGGTACTCCGCAATGTTGTATAACACAGTTAAGAAGCGGTGCCGTGAATTTAAGTGGGGTAGAACATCCTGTGAAGATTAACCTAGCCGGCAAAGTTATGACTTTAGTGTTCTAGGATGCTCATGGGGTATTGCTGGTTGACTACCTCCAAAAAAGAGAGCAACTATAGCACAACTAGTAGACAAATTGCGTGAAGATAGAAAAAAGACGGGGAAGTTGGCAAAAAGAATGCTCCTTCATCAATGCCCCGGTGCACAAGTCGCTGGTTGAAATATCTGCCGTTTGTGATGCAGGATTTGAAATCGTGGACCACCCGCCCTTTCCTTCAGATTTGACCCTAAGCGACTACCGTCTGTTCCAAAATTTTAAGAAGATCTTTGAGGAAGAAATTTTTGACCAACAAAGAAGTAAATGGGTGGTTCGATAAAATTTCCACAAGGAGGCGGTCGCAATGCCGTGCGCTGATGAGAAACGTGTGACCAACTTAAGGAAGATGCTGTCGAAATATAAACTTGTTAAAATTTAATTGTGACTAGTATTAGCAGGTCGGGGGTGGAGCATAGGGATCAACCCTCCTATTAACAACATCTAAAAACATCTGTCAAAACCTTAATAAGATCTTCGAGGAAGAAATTTGTGACCAACGAAGAAGTAAATGGGTGGTTCCACAAGGCTCGATAAAATTTCTTCAAAGAGGCGGTCGCGATGTTGAGCATCGGTGTGAAAAGTGTGTCCAACTTATGGAGGATTGTGTCGAAAGATAAATTTGTTAAAATTTGATTATGCCTATTATTAGTAGGTCAAGGGTAAAGCATAGGGATTAACCCTCCTGTTAACAATATATCTAAAACTTACTTCAAAAGTATCTTAATCTGAACAATTTTTGCCAAGGGAACATCATTTTTGTTACCCTTCTCTAAATCAAAACAACAAATACAATCACAATAATGTTTAGTAACTGTGATAATTTATACAATAATAATTATCAAAAACATTTATTTTATTAATAATTGGCCTTTAACGAACCCTAACATAACTTAATATTAATATTCTAACAAAGAGGTATTAGACTTCTTTTCAAAAACATTTATTTTATCTGAAGCTAGCAAAAAAATAGGAATTTCACAATCAATTGCATGCACACAACCAAATAAAAATATTCTATGCTAGGTGAAAAAGTTTTAGGTATTCCCCTAATGTCATTTTACTTTTAAGTACGTATGTGTTCAATAACAGCAAACGTTTTCTTATAACTTCAACATTTAGTTTGTGTTTTAGAAGAACTTTTCATTTGTAAACAGTTTTGCGAGTGTCCCTAATAATTTGCCAACACACTGTCACAACAATCATATAATATTTAGATTACCACTACAAAACAGTTGGTCGAGGTACATTTATTCCTAAATTACTTATTCGTCATTTGAAACAGCAAAATCATCATTGCCCTAGAAAAAAAATTAATTCGTGTTTGATATACGATAGCTTTATTACTTAAAAATATTAAAGTTGCGTAAATACTTTATTTGTAATTATAGTGAATATTCAATAAAATCAAATTGTTTCTATTTATTTAGTTTTAAACTACTTGAATTTCATGAGATACGTTCTTCCTACAATTATTTATATGACAATTAAGTAATATGTTGTTTAACTAATGTTTAAGTAGAAATGGTGCAAATGGCCCTATATTTTAAATTTTAACTTTTACGAATGTGTTGGAGTTAAACCTGCCACGGGGCCTAAAAGAAAAAATTGATTTAAACACGACATCTGCTACGATACAGTCAATTTAAACTACACATTATATACGTATCACATTTCAAATATGTCTTATTAATAGAATAGTTAAATGTTTTAATCGGCATAATTCTGATAATTAGAAACTAGCTGAGTTGAATCGAGGGAACTTCATTTGCCAAGTAAGTGCTCTGCATTTACATGTAAGTTGTTTCACTGTTGCCTAGATTGGAGATTATTACATCTGTTGATTAATATGTATAGCATAGTAATTGTATCCAATGATTCTTGGTATATGTAAGTTAATCCGAATTTTTTAGTTTTGCTAGTTTGTTTTGTGGCTGAAGGCTCGGTATACGGAAATTTGCTTGATCTTTTGGCTTAATTGATATGGTTATTTTGCCATGGCTCTAAAATTCTGCTAAATCTGTATGAGTTCCAACCCCAGTTAATATTTTTAACGTGTCAAACTCAAGCATGCTATTTTACTTCTTTATCCATAAATTGGCCTGTTTTTAAATTTCTTCCCACTGAAAAGTTTACCGACTTCACCCGGGTATAGTAAGCACGCAAATGTGAACTTCACGAATTTTGTCCCTCGAGTGTATGCTCATGCATTACGATTTTCAAATCTAAATCGCTTGGAGCAGGGAGGATTAATATGTATGTATAAAGCGAAAACGCGAACGTGTCCTCTGATTTGCACCTTAAAAGGATCATGTAGTTGTGATACTTGACTGTACGTTAATCTTCAAAGTTATTTATAAGTTCTACCCCAACACAAAGATTTCAAAAGTCGAATAAACGTCTGATGTAGTTGTATTAAATATGGTTTTAGATACATCTGAATTACTAACGCATATTGTATAGATTTTTTTAAAAAAACTTTAATTTTCGCCTCAACCTCGTTTTATTTCCTCAATGTTCACACGTTTATTTTATCTCAAGCGAATTAGTATTGAGATCGTATCAAATATGCTTTCTGAACCATGCTATTGTAATAAGTTTTCTTCTCCAAAACCAGTACCGAGATTTAAGATAGACACTTTTACCAAGTAAATTTTTCGCACATTGATTTATGGGCGGCTGCGTCCATAGAACTTTGTTCAACTACCGAGCACTATCGATTAGAAGTTGTCCTAATTTTTTCCATAACGTTTTGACATCTATGCTACTCATTGGTATGTTATTCTTCACTACATCTTTAGAACTTCCTACGTTTAATGATTTTTCAGTTAAATTTCATCTTCGATAGTGCAAACGCATCCCGCGTTCATTGCTGTTCTAAAGCAATGAACAACTTAAGTTTTGTAAAACAACACTAGTTCTGGTTTGTAATTTTATCGCTTAGGCCGCAATTTTTGTTCATGGAAAAGATTTTGACAAATTTTGTCTGTTAAACTTATAACCACTGCTTCCTCTTGAACAACTACTTTTAATTTATAGCCTAATACTTGCCCACTCCATAAGTTCTGTCTCAAGATTAATCAATACAAATAAAACAATAGCCAAGAAACTAAAATTTTATTTTAAAGTGAACATTGTACAAGTGTGAACACGTTGATAATATGTAATTTACTAAAAATGGCCTTCTTATGGCTTCACGCAAACTTCCAATCATCGAGGTCTGTTATCTATGACTAAACGCTTGATCTCAATAAGAATATTGGTCACTATTTGAATCAGATATGACTTTAACTGTTCTAAATTTAGATAATTTGTAGCGCGGACATTTTTTTTAAATTACGGTGTCGGATTGTTAATTGCACAAAAACAAGTTGTATTCACGGACCTGATGCAATTAGTGACGTTTACACTACTTCTTCTGTATTCTGATCTTGGTACGAATCTCCAAGCAAATCCAGTATGAGTGGACGTTATCTGAGTGCGATGGGAATCTAGTGTAATCATCTATCTCAACCAGGTCTAGACATCAATTCCAGGTCTCGGGTGAGATTTTTGTTGGTCAGTGTGGTCGTGAAACCCTAACATATACCACTATACCACTGGCAGGTATAAGAGCCAAGGCTGGCGATTTCTTCCCGAGGCTGTATGGATTACGCTACCTTTTAGATGCAGACATGTTTTCACCACGAGTTGACACAAGAAAGCTCATGATAAGGGTATCTCCATCAGACACTTTAAAGGGAATTTCTTTGTATTTTGAAAGTTACATAGTGCTCTGCTGACACAAGAGTGCTTCATCTCAGGTGACTTGATGATGGTGTAAATGCGCTTTTGATGACGTGCTCGTGGTTGTTATTGTAACGGTACTAGGTGACGTACGGCATTTGTACGCGAGTACAATTGTAGTAGGGTGTTCTTTGCCACACCATTTTAGATTTGTTTTTTACAGGTAGATGATTTGTTTTTATCACTTTCTATGGATTAATGATTGGGATTATTTAGACCAACAATATCTTCAAATTGTTTATCAAAAGTTTGCTTTTATTATATCTAATATAAGGAAGATATAAATTCATTTCGCAGACCGTGGTATTTTGAAAGAAACCATAGTTTCTGTCATGGAACCCCCAAACCATAACAACTTCGGCGCCGTGTTCCCAGTTGAAAGACTTGTTTTTAATTGGTTATTGTTGCACTTTTTCTCTCGTATTTGAATTTCAACGTTATTCAGCTGACTAATAGTAACTACCTGGAGGAGTTGACTTGTTAAATTAATTCATAAATAGTTATATAGTTAATTTTGCCAAACCTAGCGAAGTCCGCCCCAGTAGGGATTAAACGTGCCAAACATCGCATTGACACTGAACCTGCGCTTTAACTTCCTTATCCGAGAAGAAGGTACGTTTTAAATTTTTCCCTCTAAAACACTTATCGACCTTTTCGTTTGGTCGTAAAGGCACACAAACACAAACGAGGCCGGGAAAAATCGTTCCTAAGTTTAAAATAAGTACAAATATTCAACATGAAAATTCAGCAGGCGTGAACAGAATGATAGATAGTGAATTTACTTACATCTGTAAATATACATTTGTTCCAAATCCAACGACTTTGCTTTGATGATTTTTAAATTATTTTAGGGAATCGTTGACAGCATTTGTATTGAAGAAATATGCCAAAACGTTATATTTAGATGTTCCGAAAGGCCATTTGAAAAGTGATACTGTAAAATTACACTTAGGAAACAAGTGGATTTTCGAGCAAAATCGTATTGTACCTGAATGGCTATATAAGTTGCCCAGAAAAACTCAATCTTCGCCGTAGCTATCAGATCCTACAAAACACATGAAACTAGTTAAAGAGAACATACAAGAATAGCTAGCGTAAGAAATCTGTAGTATACGCGGGAGGGGTGAAAATATCAAGTTTCTTCAAGAATACGAACCCTTATTTTCAGGGTAGAAAAAAATGTTATTAAGAAAAGTTGTTTGTACGTACAAGTTACATTAGCATATTCGTCCCTTTAGGACAACAAATGGTTGCGGGCTTTTTGGATTTTCCTGCATATAACGATCGATAGGAGTTAGTCATTATTTAAATCCTGTTTTATGACAAATTTTGTACAATAAAACGCATTTATATGCATTAATTAAAATACGATAAAAGCATATCAAAAATGTCCCTTTTTACGGCGTGCACATTGTTTAATTTTCTAGATTACCGGAAAAATTAATTGCAAGCCAAATGATAGAATTTATACGTTTAGCTACGTGCTACTATTCATAATGTTTTAGAAAAAAACCTAAAACTATAGGTTTATGAATGATTTGATTTGCAGCGGCGGTTCAATTTAAGTTGTCTATTAAAATACGGTGTGCTCCAGAAAAAAGGATTTTTTATATCATATTTTCAAAACCCTTGTTTTGTCATATTTAAATCAATTTATTTAAATAATGTGTTTTATTGCCTAAGAGCTGCCAAAATTCGAGATTTAGATACTAGCTAACTTCTATCGATTTATTATACGGGGTAAATTCAAAAAAAGTAAAATGGCCGTTTTTTGTTCTAAAGGAATTAATCTTTATATTCTGTTATATGTAAGTACAAACAACTTTTCTGACCAACCTTTTTTCTATGGTGAAAAATAAGGGTACATTATTCTTGAAGGAACTTGAAAGTTTCACCCTACCTCGTATACTACAAATTTATCACGGTTTTTGTTGGTGCTCATTTTTATTTAAAAACAATCAGAACCTTTCGACCGTAAAGCAAATTTGGTTATTTTAAAGTGGAACATTTTTCCCATTTGGTACACATTTGGTCACTGTATAAATTGAAAAGCCTTCGCACAGGCTCTGCCACTCAGATTTTTAATATAACAGAAATTGCAAACTCATTAAAAAAGCGAAAAGTACCTTACTAAGACTACTTCTATAAGTAGTATGAATGTGTAAAGGGATCCATTGTAAAAATTTAGGGTAGCAGTTAAATAGAATTTATTGTGAAGTCTTTCCCAGATGGTTTAATTTCAATTGTTGCTGGTAGTAATTAAACAGCGACTTTAATGTTGGTTAATTTTTTGGTTTTCGTTAATAAAAAATTGGCTAAGCCAATGAAAACATTTTCAAGGATGTCATAAGTTTAATAGGTTGCTTGCGAAGTGATTTATGGATTGTTACAGCATTGTTAGATTAAAACCCAAAACCACTTGTGAAAATTCTTCTTAATTGCATTGTATAGGGAGAACTTCTCCCTGCAGATATGCACGGCCGGCCAATGAGAAAGCCTGGGTCAAAGGTAGCTTTTAGGTAAGCTCTTAAACGTCGACGATGGTACAAGTTGGAAAAACTGTCTAAATTATTAGGGCGCCACTCTACTTAGGGGTGGAGACTAGAGTTCGAAATCATTCAGCTTCGCCTCTGTTTATGCAATTAATCGCTGAAATTTTCAGTTTACAAAATGTTTTACCTAGTAGCTACAAATAAAGGTAACTTAAAACAAACATGTATAAATAAAACGCATTAATAGAATAAAGGAAGCATACACAAAGTATAATTCAAAACTACTTTGAACGTGCATGCGACGTATATTTAACTGACTTAAATTTAAATGTATACAAATGCATTACAGTCATATTGATAAAGAGATCCATTCCTAATTTCAGGTCTAGCAAGATCAATGCATTAACTTGATTTGATTTCTGTCGACCAAAGTGGTTTCGTAATTTACGGTGGGGATGCCGTTAGCTGAATGTTTCGTAAACTCTCACTAGCTGGATAAGAATGCGAAGATAATGAGGAATGACTTACTTGTATTCGGAAGTAGTGTCACCTTAAATAGTCTGTAGAATGGACAACACTTTCCTACACTTGGTTCATATGTTTCTCCACTACGGGATAGTTAAAATCAAGCACTGATTTGCAATAACGAACGATAAACGAAGGGAAGAGTAGTTTACACGTAAAATTTTTATTTATGCAGTGGCAGAACCTATCTAAAAACAGATCTTAATTCTAACGAGGCAGACTGCTTTACCTCAATTGTATTGAGGTGATGTCACATGCCTGCAAAAACAAGGTCAGCAAAATTGTTTTGTTTGACATATCAACGGTTCAAAGCGTTGCAATCTGTAAATTATTATATTGCAGGAGGTTTACTTGCATGACGATATACATTTAAACTTGCATAATCCTTTTAAATTAATTTACTAATTTTCTTATCAGCGATACGTCAAAAGTGATATTTTTAGAATTTGTAGTTTTATAAAATATCCCAATAATTTTAAATCTTAATTGAATTTATATAACGATAGGATATTGTTCGTAAATGATCTAACGTACAGGGTGTTTTTATAAACATTGTCAAAATTACAAGCGTTTTTACAAAGTAATTTTCTACCAGATAAGTATTTGTTTTTCGGTATCGCTATTTCTTAAGCGATCGGGATTTCCGATACTGCTGCACTAGAACATAATTTTCAAATTTCATGAAAGGTAAAGAAAAATACAACTTTTGAAGTTGGGGCTATAGAAAAGGTCTCTTAAATACATTGAGTGGGTACGCCTAGCGTGTCAACCTATCCAACTTAAAAGAAGGCGAGTTAGCTGTAACTGTGCTTCGGCTCTTTAAAGGTTTTTTTGTAGGTTTTTATGTCAATAATTCTTAGAATTATTTATTTTTCATTTACCAAACAAATAAACGTATATTTAGAACGTTATCTTTTAATGCGATTTTATTGTTTTATACATATTTCCGTTTTGCGTTATTACTTCAGTCATTTTTGGCACACGTAAAATTTATAACGTACAACTTTGAACATATCGTTAAAAATAGGAATTTATTTATCAAAACTTAATCTCGCCTATAAACCTTTTATTACTAATTCCAATTAACAAAGAACATTGTGGTAGAATTTTATAACCATGTTTTTATATTCGATTCATATCGTCTAGTGCATTCACAATTGTTACCTTGACGGTTTTAAAGTTACTACGAAATGTTAAAGTTTTAAAGACATGGCATCAATAGGTAACTCCCCCCCCCCTCCATTAAGCATTTAGCGGGCGCCAAATGCAACACACTTTTGAAACCTTTTCTGAGAGATCTTACAAGGTAGCAACAAAGTTAATTCTTATTTATAAGTGAAAAATTAAGTTATTTGATTGTTGATGCGATCTACGATAATGCGCATGCTTCATGCTCCTAGGCGTTAATCCTTTACTGCATCTGATCTATGCTGCCCTCTCTTTTTACTTTCTCTTACCTATATGAAATATACTATAGAGAAAGTCATGTTTTCGGTCCAAATTTTCGATGTCCAGTTTTTAGCGGAAATACACGTTTTCAGGT
>JAHWXV010200349.1:0-12815 GCA_024586415.1 Phrixothrix hirtus | reverse complement strand
ATTTAAAATTGCATTTTTACATTTTTATGATTTTTCTAGTAATTATGAAATTTTGGTGGGTATTTATTTAATTGTTCAAATTGATCACAGCAATATGAACTGTAGCATAATAAAAAGCGCAGTGTACAGTATTTGCGAATTTTTAGTTCAACTGTTTATATTCACAACAAAACTAGAAAAAATAAATTTGACATAAGTCATATAAAGGTATACTAGTTGGTAATGAACCAAGTAGTTATAAAGTAAGAGACATTCACAGGGAAAGTTTTATCACAGCTCCTGATGTAATATTTGACGCGACAAATTTTAAAATCAGTTGACCACTAAAAGCTGATGTAGTCTCGATGCCTAATGCTAACAAAGATGCCTTAACTTCCAAAAAGCTTACAATTATAGATCAAATTAATCATACTCCACAAACTAATAATCAAAATGAAATCACACCAATTAGAAGGAGCAATAGAATTAATGGACTTTCTGAAAAAAAATAGAATGAGGATCTCGATTATGAAATAAACTATTATTTTAGCTGCACATAATTATACAAATACAATCCATAGAACTTGCAATGAAATAAAGGTTAGGGCTGATCGATATAGGAAGAAATTAATTTTTTAATATTAAACAAAACTTGGTCATTAGTTGAAAAACCAAAAGGAAAAAGTATAATTGACTGTAAATGGGCCTTTATAATTAAAATCAACGAAAATTGTCAGCCAGGAAGATATAAAGCTAAACTGGTTGTAAAATGTTTTAATCAAAAGTAATTATTAGACTATAATGAAACCTTTACACCTGTTGGCCGTATTACAACCTCCAGATATTTATTAGCATTTGCAAACCAATTTAAATTATTAGTATATCATATGAATCTTAAAGCTGCATTTCTAAATAGTATATTAAACGAAGAAATTTATATGAAAATCCTCGAAGGTTTAAATAGCCAAAGGAATCAAGTATGCAAATTACATAAATCATTATATAGATTAAAACAGTCATCAAGATGTTGGTATGAGCTATTTGATACAACCTTAAAAGATCGTAATCTGAAAAGTTCTTTAGTTTATATTATTTAGACTTTGATAAAAACATTTACGTTGTCTTGTATGCTAATGACGTGTTAATATCCACACGTTCAGAATATACTATGAAAAATTTTAAATTATATCTAACAAATAAATTTCAAATGACAGATTTACAAAACACAATTAGTTTTAGGAATCAGAATACAAAGAACTGAAAATAAAATTATCTTAGAACAAACCCTTTATTTAAAATCAATTTTAAGTAGATTTAATATTGTAACAGTCTCTTTTTGAGATCGACCAATTTTTGCAGATTGGGTCTGCTTTCGCGTTTTTAATTTCCCGATGCGCTTTGGGTTGCCTAACTCCGTCTTTTGTAATTTGTATTCGCGAACATCGTTATCTGTTCCCATCGCGTACCGTCAGGTATTGTGTGTTAGTCCATTGTGACTTATTCCACTTCTTTAGATAAAACACCCACATTTTTGTTAGGGTGAGTAAGCATCCCTTGATTATGTACAAGGTTAGTTAATTGATTTTTTCCACTTTATTTATTTCCATTGTTTTAAGTATTGTATTTAAAATGCCCGTTAGGTTTGCGATTTCGACGATGTGTTTGTAACGCCGCCGACTGCTTCTGGATGAACCCGAGGTTACGCTTTGGAGGGTTAGTTTCGCCTTGGTCGACCAGCTGCTCCTCCTTTGTTCTACCTTTCTACGGGCCTAGTACGGCGACCAGCGGTTCCGCGAAGAAACGCCCGTTCCGAAGTCTCGACGCGATGATTTCGATTTCTTATGTACAAAATTCGTTTTCTATTCTGAAAACTTATACCATCCAGATCAGTTTATCTTGTCTTTTTTTTACTGACATCCACCGAAGGTGGCTAAGGCTCGTTACGTTTTAGGACCTGTGAATTGTTGCTTTGCGTTTTAATATTTATTTACTACAGTTTACCTTATAGTACGGTAATATAGTTATAATTATCCTTTATAATTATTTGATTTTGCCTATAAATATCTTAGTAATAATTTTGAAATAGAAATTAATTGTTTTGTAATAGGAGATGCGTTCCTAAATGCAACGATTTGTTACTTGTACCCTACGCTCAATTCTTATGGCGAGCGCAGTCAAGTCTCTCGGCGACGATCGAAATGACCGCGTGAATACGTTCACGGCCCCTTTAGTATTAATTTGCTTCAGTACTTTCACTAGTTACTTTGATATATTTCTATATGTATAATTTATGTAAAGGCGTTCCTGGACGAACTAAAGCTAATTAATTTCATGCGAATTTAAACATTTGTTTATGATTTATTAAAAGCATAGCCGCTCATCACCCCAGTGACGTCCGACGTCCGGTTTAATTAATTTAACTATTAATACTTATTTTCTTAGAATTTTTGATCTTAATAGATGTTTTATATTTAGTTCAAATTAGGATAATCGAGTTCACGAACACCTTAAATTTAGCATTTTGCAAATCCTATGTTATTTTCAATTCTATGTTTTAAGCCTTGCTGTGTGCTATCGGAACATCTGTGCGATAACGTCGCCTGATATTGTAACTTTATATGCGCACACGTGCTATCTGAAGCCTCAGTTTCTCAACATTTTCTATTATTTGTATGCTTTACAAGCTAATTTACTTATGCAGGCAGTTCTCAAAAGTTCATTGAATTTTTACTATAATGGCTAGTTGAAAGATTATTACGAATTGTACATTGCCAGTCACTAATTGCTGTTCTCTCAAACGTAAATAGACTGATCTTGTCCTTATTTCGATTTTTCTTTTCACTTATGTACTGTTTGTGTCTTAACTGATTTTTCTTTCAGATTATTTACAAATATTCTTACAAATACTTATCTGCATAGGTGCTTGAAGTAGAATATTTACGAGTAGCTTTAAGTCCAACTTTTATCACCGAAATAGTGTGCGACGGTTTCATTCTTGTACGTCCAGATTTACACTCGCGTTATTTAACTACAGGTGTATGGCGCCCATCTTCCATCCTTTTTATAAGTACTTAAGGTCGCTTCCTACGCGAGCTCATACCGGTTTTGGGTTCCTGACGCTCGTCAGCACCGATTCCGGGATTTCCTTGAGTGATACGGGAAGTCAAACTTGCGCATGCCAACCTCGATAATGTTCACGATGGTTACTTCGACCATCTTTTTTTTTAAGTAACTATACCCCACTCCTTAGCCTGAGCGGCGCTAGGGACGGCCAGACATTATTTTATTTATTTTGCTACTAAGTGTAATCCGTCTACCGAAGGCTATACGCGCTTGATTATTCATCTTTGACGTGGCAATATGTCTGACTATAAATCCGTCGAGACTGCTCTTCCAGAAAAATTAGATTTAGAATCATTAAACAGTGACGGACACTGTAATGCAATGTTAGACTCTCGTAATTAAAATGCCTAAATATTATTCAATACTCTCACATCAGGAAATTGAAATAAACTATCAAGGCACGCTCGCCGGTTTTTTTAATTTTAAGAGCCTTTGATTGATCAATACAGCAGCAGGAAGGGAATTTTAAAAAAGTTATAAAGGCCGAAAGTTACAAATAAAGCCATCTTACTTACGGTGATAAAGGTGATAAATCTAAGCAACCAGCGGAAAACTCGCAAGTAGATCATTTGATGGTAAACATGGAAAGTCCAAATCAATCACTGCTCGTGTAAATATCCAAGTATTTGAAACTTATAATACTTCTGATTGATTACAGCGGCAAATATAAAGTGTTGGGGTCGCCGTCAATAAAGATATAAAATTTAACATTATTTTATAAAACGGAGTTTTCGTGTCCAAGCGCGCTTCTGTCGAAAAGTAGCAATCGAACGGTTATCCAATTCTTCTTGAACGGATATAAACAGAAAGATGGTAAATTATCGTTCAACCATTTCATAATATCAACAATAAAATTATTACTGCGTAAGTGAAAATGTTTTGAAATTTTAAAATTAATAAATATTTTAAAAGAAATTTTAAATAAATGTTAATGTTTTATTTAATGTTAAAACTATTGTAAATTTTAGTTATAGTACATTTATGCTTGCAGCTGCATACTTTTAGAAAAGGTCAAACAAATGGCATTTGGGCAAATTTAAATATTTATAGGGATCTTGCTTAACAGGTCATAGAAATTTATATAGATAAGGGTACTTGCAAAGTTGCATTTCTATTTGTAGATGTAAGGATTTATTTTCTATTTTTTATATTTATATGGTTTTGTATTTGGCGATTAATAAATGTGTGAAATTCAAACTTTGTTAGTGATCAGGTATGTGTCGTAAATTAAATAAAAGTTTTGGCGGGACCCACACATTTAAAAGTAAATAAATAAAGTAAGGTATACTGAAATTATCTTGCGGTAAAAATTTATTCGTACCGTACATTTATTTCCCGGCTTGGTATCAGTAGCAAGCCCAAAACTTATGATTGTGTAAATTTTGACATGCAATTACAGTCACATATTTTTAATTGCTCACTGCCAACCCCCGATAATCAACAGCACCCTGCAGAAATCTATTAGGCTGTTTAATGTATGCAATGTTATGTAAAAGACCTGATCTATGTGTTACTGTAAACGTTTTAAGTAGATAGCCAAATAAATCTAACCCAGAATTGTGGAAAAGCCTAAAAAGGGTACTAAAATATATAAAAGATTCTCTTCAACATAAATTAATATATGAAAGAGATAAATATGTCAATGTTATAACTTGTTTTGTACACTCCGATTTAATGTACAGCTGACTACGTATTTATGACTTTTTCTAATTGTGCAATATCATGGAATTCAAAGAAAAAAAATTAGGTAACCTCGTCGTCAACAGAAGTCGTCTACGAAAGCGTTAGAGAGGCCATTTGTATAAAAGCCTTATCAAGCAGTATTGATTTAAAAATTTTAGAACCAATCCCTATTTTTAAGGATAATAATGGTTTTATTGGCATAGTAAATAATCCTACACATCATAGAAGAACTAAAAATATTGACATAAAATGTCATTTTGCAAGAGAACAAATAGACGAAAAGAATATAATCCTGAAATATATTTCCACAGGTGATCAATTGGCTGATATCTTTACAAAGCCATTATCAGCAACTAAATGTATCAACATCAGACTTAGATTAGGATTAAAGTAATTTAGGACACGTTTTTCTATTTTGGTGTGTATTCTGAATTAATAATTGTTTTTATTATTTAATACCATTTCATTTTTGTGTGAAGTGTTGATGTTATTCGATAAATTATAAGTTATAAATGTTTATATTATAAGGACTTGATGAACAAAAATGAAAAGCAATAAATAACTAACGTGTTATTATTAAACTGATAAACTAAGAGCATTATTGCTGAGAGTGTAAACACTCCACTAAAATCACACAAGAATGTATAAATACATATATGAGATTTTTAAGTTAGTTAGTTGTATAATATGCTTCCCCCTAATAAATTTTCAATAGAGAATTTAAACATTACCATTGTCTTTTATTTATCTGCCCTTTTACCTATAATTTTAATAAAATTAAGTAACCTTGCGTCTACAAAATATCACGGTAATTATGTCAATAAAATAAGTTTAACCAGGGATTTTAATAAAATAATACGTCATGTACACTTTATGTGATAACTTAAGAATGATGTTTTTGAAATTATTGTTGTAGGTGATTGCATTTATTTACCTGTTAAGTTCCTCAGTGAACTTCTCAAAATTGGTGTAATTCTAATTAAATTTAGTTACGCCACTGAGAGTTATGTAGATATTGTATCAGGTATATTTGTAAACAGTTGAACGTTTACCGTATATTTCTTTAGTTTGAAGATTATCGGTCCGCCGCTCTGGCTAGACTGATAATATGACGCGCTATACGGACGCAGTGTTAGTTGTGGTTATCCCGAATTCCTATGTTCTATACATAGCAGTTGTTGCTTGTTACCTCAATTATCTTTTCCTTTTTCTTTTGTTGGTTCCACGCAAATGTTATATCTCGGGGTAAGTTTGTCACACATGCCGCGTTAGAATAAGTACAAATAGGAACTCGCAGCTTGTCATAAAAATAAGGAGTGCACAGGCTGTGCTCATATGTAACTGCGGAGATGTGGGGGTAGGTCGATATAAATGGAAGTAGCGCATTTTTGGAGGCGACTTACAGCGTACAGACCAGCAAGATAAAGAAAGAGGAGGTTGAGCGTCACGCCGTTTTAAATAAGAACACTTAAACACCATATGACCGCTAGATCCTCAAACGGCGAAAAATATCTCTTACCTTTTGGATAGTAAAATGTCGAAAAATTCTCTAAACTTTGTTATAAATGTAAGGTAGGGTCACATATTTGGTGATAAAAAGGTTTTTAATTAAATGCGTCACCGCCAGGTGACTCTACCCTACTTAATTTTTTTAAATGGACTACTCTACTTTTTATTTGATTTTTGGAGTTTGCAACATATTTGTGGCAACTTTCTTTATAACCGGTAGCAGTCTATCTAGTTTGCTTTTCGAGGAAGTAATAATTTTTATAAATTTAACACAAAGATGTAAAAAATTCTATTTTGTAGAGATAATAAGCAGAGATTAATTTATGAACAATTACAATACAACCTAAAAGACTTAAATTACGTGTTTAAAACTCAAAAGGCAAATATGAGACCAAATAGCTTAAATTGAAAGCGACATTAAATTAAATTAAGTCCTCAAAAGTTCCTCCACCACATTCTACATATTTTTGATCACCTTTTGTAAAGTATTCGGCGCTATGCTAGCCCAAGCCGCTCTGTTAATTGCTCGACATTTCTGGAAGGGGTATCGTAGACTAAACTTTTTAGATATCCCCAAAGAAAGTAATCTAATGGAGATAAATCAGGAAAACGAAGTAGCCATCTTATAGGACCATTAGTACCTATCCATTGTCTGGAAAGTACCCTATTCAGATTGTCTCTTACTATTATAGGCAGGAGCGGCGCGCCGTTTTCTTGAAAATACATCACCCTCCCACAAATTTAAATTAACATTTTCAACCAAAAAGGTAGCTGATGTATTACGAAATTCAGGTCTTGTTAAGGTGTCGTTAGAAAAGTAGGGATCGATTAACTGGTGTCCGATTATTCCACACCAGATGTTTATCCTCCATCTTCTCTGGAAATTGGTTTCTCTTATCCCATGTAGATTTTCAGACGACCAATAATTTGAACTATGTCGATGAACTATTTCGTTGTTTAAAAAGTTACTCTCATCAGACCACAAAACATGAACTACAAAACTGTGAATTTGGAAATAAAGTACCACAAAATCTTCCATCTACGAATTTCATCGCCATTGTAAAGCCCATGCACCAAACGAATTTTAAATGGTTTGTATTTATTTGATTTTAATGTGATTTGAACTGAACCATCTGTTTTTTGCTGTTCTTTTTCTATTTTTATCATTTACCTTCAGCGAAATGACCGGTATTTCTTAACGTATTAAAAGCACGAATAAATATATTTTTGTCTGGTTGGCATCGATCAGGAAATCTAGTGGCTTAGAATGCTTACGCGGCCTATGTATTTTGTCTACATTCTCCATAAGTTATTATTATATCATAATACTCTTCATTTGAAAACGTAAACATGATATTGAAAGTCTTACTACGAAAACGTAAACGATTTTCAAACTTAAACAAACACGCATTGATGTACATATTCATTTTTGTATTTCATAGGTGTCTGTTAAGTTTTGCTAAAATGTTTGATAAATTAATTTTTGCAACTATGAATGATTAACAACATTTCGATTTATTGGAGGACATTTTCGTATTATTTAGTTATTATCTGTATTGTATCTACAGAACACAATATTTTATCATCGATTTTACATAAAATATATCAATCGATCTTCATTAATTCGCATGTCTTAAGCATTAAGTACCTAGGTAAGTAAACCAAATATATAGCTAACGATTATGAGATAAATTATCACAAATGTGTTGCAAATTCCAAAAACCAAATAAAAAGTAGTGCAGTCCATTTAAGAAAATTAAGTTGGGTAGCGCCACCTGGCCGTGAAGCATTTAATCTAAAAACTTTTTAGCACAAAATATGTGCCCCTACCTTAGATTATAACAAACTTTTCAGTATTTTAAAATTTGCATTAGTCCCTGCGATATCGTGCTGTCCCATTCCTCGCTGAACACACTGTATACTGTTAAATAATATATTATACAGTATGTTACAGAAAATGTGGCTTTCCTTTTAGGGGATAAAAGAAAGTTATACAAATACCAGAATAAACGTAAAATTAAGAGTAATACGAATACAAAAGATTCTTTTTCTGAATAATGACGACTGTACAGCTGTATAAAGTGTCGCGCACGTCCCATAACTTCACACCAACGGCATACAAGTCATTTATAATTATGTGAATGAATTAAAAGTTCAGCCTTAATACAACTATAGGTGAGTCGCCGTAAATGATGAGATAATAAAGGAGACAGTTTTGTATTAGTGTAACTTTTAATTTTACGTTTTATTCCGATGTCTGAATGATATTCTTACACCTTCTAACGGGAATGTTATATTATCTTCGACATAGTGTACACCTAGGGACTAAATTAACAGACACGGAGGGTTTATTCCTTGAGCTAAAGGGATAATCCCTGGAGGGATTACAAAGCACTTTGGTCGTGAGGCATATCTTTGGCATTTTCGACCAACTTGAAATCAAAAAGGGTTAAAAATTCGTTATAAAGAGAAAATATTTATGATTTAATATAATTAATTAATTTTTCTTTTCCATTATTGAAAAGATAGGAACACATAGTATCCCTTTGAAATGTGCTTTTGTAACTTTTGTAAAGTCTACAAGAAATTGTACACAATTACTAGCTTTTGTACATAATTTGCAGTTATTTGTTACTCAGTTTCGAAAATATTAAAAATAATATAATTTCATAAAAAGAGGCGTTTTTCTTTTGTGTGGTAAACAACCTTTTAGATTTGAAAAGGGCATAATTGACTGCTTTAGGATAATCGGAATTCGTAATTTTTTTGCGAAATCTCACTATTTGCTTCGACATGTGCTTGGTGAATTGTATTTTGAATTTAAATTAAGTATTTGGGTCTAACACCAACTTATTGCGACATAACAATTTTATTATTATTTTATTTTTACCTTTTTAAGTATATCATTAAAGCGTTTCGGATGTTTTTACGTAAATAGTGACAAACTAAAATGATCCTCATAAATGTTGAATTACATATAAGACAATAAATAAAGTGCGATAAATAAAACAAGTGCATAAAATGCAAAAAAATTTACTCACCAATTTTACTCGTTATCGGCGACGTAATAATACAGTTTAGGTAATAAAAGGGATTTTAAATTGGAAGATAATATTTTAGATAGTTTAGGAAGATACATAAACTATATACGACAATCACTTATAGGATTTGACGTTAAACGAAGCGATGATCAACTGCAGAATGCAGGTTAATTTATAAATATTTATAAACATATACAAAATAATTAAGAATAATGTACCCAGAAACAAATTAAGTTGTCGAAATATAATTAAATTGAATAGTTACTTCGATGACCAAAAATAAACGTCATAATTTTAAACAACAAAAGTTGAAAATAGTGCGAAAGTAAATGAAATTGATGGTTTCGATATCAAAACGTCATCGACTATTAAATTATATGAAATAATAATAGCGAGTTCTACTTCGCGCACTAGGGCGCACTTATTGTGAACTCACAGGGAATTTCGCGTTCCACTTCTATATACAGATCGCACTAATTGAGAGTTGCGCGTTCGACTTGATTTCCGCACCGACAAATTGGGTTTCGGGGAAACATATTTTGCACTGACCCAGGTAGTCAGTGCAAGTTAGGAAACTAGTAAATATTTGTCAACTTGATATTTTTAAAGTAAAAATCTACTCAAAGGTGAGCTTGTTTTCCGAGGTTTGAAGAATGGAAAGTCTTATAGTGTGCTTTAGAAATTTTATATTCTTTTTAAAGTAATGATGATCATGAGGAATTAATTCAAGTAGGAAGATTTGTATCAGAAAAAATTGAAACTACCAAAAATTATAAATTATTTAAACGTGATTTCCTAACTTTTGCAGCAGCGGTTAAGTATTTATAATTTGGTTATTTAATTAATAATATTTACTGTAACAGTTTAAATTAAACTTCCGTTTTGGAATTCAAGAGAATAATATAAAGCTATTAATTGGAAAATTGATAATAGTAAATTCTTTTTAACTCTAAAAATAAATTTATATTAGCGAAAAATGTAATGTTACTATTTATTTTCTCTTACCTATATAAAAAAGGGAAAGTATTGTTTTCGTTCTAAATTTTCGATGTCGAAGTTTTAGTGGAAATATACGTTGTGGGGTACCCTGGATCCCAAAATCAAGATTTTAAAAATTGGTCGGTATGTGCGTGTGTGTGTGCGCGCGCGCGTGTGTGTCTGTGTTTGTGTGTATGTGTGTGTTTGTGTGTGTGTGTGTGTTTGTGTGTGTGTGTGTGTGAACAGGATATCTCGAAAACGAAAAATCGTAGATAAAAAAAATTGTGTGTTTGTGTGTGTGTGTGTGTGTGAACAGGATATCTCGAAAACGAAAAATCGTAGATAAAAAAAATTTTATATTTAACTTTATATCCATTCTCGCACGCGATTGCAACAATTTCATTAGAATACAATAACCGGAAGTACCAGTTTACTCTTATCATTTTTTGGTTCTTCGAGATTTTCTCAAAATCGGTTCTAAGATTTTTTTAAATTTTATATTTCAGTTTCCTATCTTCTTCTATACATGAGATCTAAAGAATTTAGTTAAAATCTAATGACCGAAAGTGCCACTTTACTGCTGTTATTTTTTGGTTTTTCGAGATTTTCTCGAAATTGGCTATAACGATTTTTTAAATCTTATATTTAAGGTTTTTATCTTTTACGCATGAGATGTCGAGAATTTAGTTAAAATCTATTGACCGGAAGTGCTACTTTACGTTTGTTATTTTTTGGTTCCCCGAGGTTTTCCCAAAATTGGCTTAAATGACTTTTTTTAAATACTATATTTGTTTTTTATCTTCTGCACATGAGACTTCTAGAATTTAGTTAAAATCTAATAACCGAAAGTGCAACTTTACTCTTGTTATTTTTTGGTTTTCCGAAATTTTCTCGAAATGGGTTCAAACTATTTGTTTTAAATTCTATATTTCAGTTATTTATCTTCTGCACATGCGACTTCTAGAAGCAAGTTTAAATATAATAACCGGAGGTGCCACTTTATTATTGCGATTTTCTCGGAAACTTTTTTAATAAGTTTTTTTAAACTTTTCCGTGAACTTAAGAGCTTTTCCTGGAAAAATGCATTGAAGCGAGTTATCAGGGACAATCTCTGGAGTTCAGCAGGGTTTTTCTTGGCCAGTAACTTGAATGGGTGTCCGTTACAATTATCATTTTCGAAATAAACGTAAATAATAATTTAATCATTTGTGGACGCTATTTCCAAGTTTAAAAAAAATTGTTAAAAAAGTTTTCGAGAAAATGGCAATAATAAAGTGGCACTTCCGGTCATTAGATTTTAACTAAATTCTAGAAGTCTCATGTGCAGAAGATAAAAAACTTAAATATAGAATTTAAAAAAAGTCGTTCGAGCCCATTTCGTGCATAAGAGAAAGTCGTGTGTTGTCTCACGCCAGATTTTTAATATAATTATGCATGTAAATTTTGTATCCTTAAACATAGTGTATAACGACATAAGGTTAGATAGATGCCTATATGAGGATATGTTCGTATAGTACAGAATATAAGTTAATTTAAAAATATGAATTAACGCTGTGATCGAATACCGGAACAACCGGAACACAACTCCCAGGATAGCTACACTCGGACGAAGTTGTCAACGGCCCAGACTAAATACATATTGGATTCGAGCAGAAACTACATAGAGCTAGTAGAGCACGCTATAAGAGTTGTACGCATAATGCACTTTAATACTGGATTATTTTGCTAGTAGGATTTATTGGTAGGCAACCAGACTTACATCTAAATTTTAAGTAGGGCTTTAACACTATTCATTATTAGCTTGTAC
This sequence comes from Phrixothrix hirtus, assembly GCA_024586415.1. Classification (NCBI taxonomy): domain Eukaryota; kingdom Metazoa; phylum Arthropoda; class Insecta; order Coleoptera; family Phengodidae; genus Phrixothrix; species Phrixothrix hirtus. Next base: position 695 of record JAHWXV010200349.1, on the reverse strand, counting down.
ATTAAATTATATCTGATGATTTCAACGCAACTCCCGAGTATAATTTTTAAGAGCGCTTGCAAATAAATGTTAAGCAATTTATTTGTGTAGCAGGTCAAGCACCCATTTATTGGTAAGTAAACAAAGTGCAACCTGATACGTTGCTTTAATTTGTTGTCAGAAAACACATTCGCAATATTTTTTGAATGTCTGTAACGAATTAATTATGACAAATCTCAACAGTTCATAATGCTTTCATGTGTAAAATTTTTCTAAAACGTAAAGTTCCCCATTTCAGTTTCAACAGTCATTTCAAAGCAACCTTATATGTTATCTAAATTGTTTAGTTTTTGTTATTTTCATGGATTTACTTTGTTATGTGACATCAAATTTACCTTTCCTCCCTCCGAGACTAAAAGAAACATCTAATCTATTGTGATTAAAAGTGTCACTTTAGTCTTGGAAACAAACGATTAAATGTAACGTTTTAGTGCAGGAAGTGTAAAGAATCAGTGACGACATGTTGTAGTAGCTGTCAGCTCCCGCTGTTTTTTTGCGCATCTAATCATCTAAGTTATGTAAATTCAATTCTTATCTATCATTAATTTCTTTTGTAAATTATTTAAATTTAATACCATCACTATTCGGACCAAAGTACACTAAGTGCATATAGCATTTTAATTGTTACAGCTAATTCCATTTTGAAATCCTTAAAT